>OX104134.1:5835123-5866379 GCA_944470555.2 Heterobilharzia americana
GGTTGTCTATGGATAGGTTAACATTCCCTAACATTGATTTTGTTTTTCATAATTTCACGTTTTTGACGAAAGGAAGGATTTAAGAAGAAACGTGTTGAGACAAGTCGTTTATGTTTATTGGATAAAGGTAATGCCGTAGCACTGAAACCTGTGTAGCTCCTCTAGAACGACGGTAATGTGTGGGAGGACTTTTTTAACAGATTCACTATGAGGCACCTCTCGGTTTCGGTTATCACACAGGGAAAAGTACTCCCTTTTAATCTTCATTTATCAGTAACTTGAGACTTTCTCGGTCATAAATGCATGTAAGAGCTCCTTCAGGAAGTCACTATTGCAGTGTAAGTCAGAAGCTTCACCCTTTATCGTTTGTTGAGTATGGTTTTTGTCAGCATCGAATGCATATCAGACAAAACTCTGTATTTAAACAGTACCAGGAGGACATCGTTTTTGGGGTTGGATTTTATTATTTTATTTTATGGGCGAGTTGCAAGCTATAAGACTAGGCACCACCCAACTTAATAGGTTACACTGGTTTATTTTAGTCAGCTTACCGCTACTTTACTTTCAACCGTGGTCATCAGTCAGCTGGTTATGTGGGTGAACACATTCCCTCTGCTTCCCATCTGAAGCAGCTTAATCACTTGAAAAACAGATTTGTTGGATAGGAAGCACTCTGTTCGAACGAGATGCTAAACTTCCTGTATCATGTGGGACGGATGTTTTGAAAGTAGCAATTAGAGCAGTTTTACAATAACAAGAATATGGTGTCTGGCCGTCACGTATTTTCTGAAAGATTTGGTTTGATGAATGATGGTAATGCATTTATTCCCGGGAAGCAGGTATGCACTATTTATACAGACATTTAGAAGTTACGTTATGATAGGTGGTGAGTGCATCATTTTTAAGATGAAGAGAGTACTCGAGTTTGATACAGTTGTTTTATGCCATAGTATAGTTATATAGTAATGTTATTTAGAGAAGTAATGAAGAAAGGAGTCGCAACTTACAGAAATTCAAGGAGAACAAACGGAAATGAAACAACAGTGAAATTCGAGATGACGACTGAGACGAAGATAATGCTTAGGTGGATCTCCACCAACGAGGTCATTTGTGAGCAATATCGCAAAGCGTCATACTATTAATTTCGATTATCGTGGAGACCACACCGGAAGGTTTTGATTTCCCAATATGGCTCAGATAAACGGCTAGTGACTTCATGGGCTGATTCTAAGTCTTATTCCGGCTGTCTCCAACATTTACCCAGTCAAAAATAAGATCAGCTAACATTGCACGACGGGGGCAGACGGGAATGGAGGCATGCGTAATATGTGTAAGCTTAGTCGATAAGACCTCCGTTATGCCCGACTTATCAAAAGCCAGGTGCATTGCTCTGAGGTTCGTTCTGATTCACTACGTCGCTTTGAATTATGGTCATTAAAGGAAGGGAATATGGGAAGACTACAGTTCTTCCATTAATATCGTCTTCATAGCACAGAATGTTGTTCAGCCACTACTGGCTATGCAGAAACCAGACGTAGGGTTACATCCAGTTGATTTGGAGTACGCACACATTATTGTCTTGCTAAGTGGAGGTGCTGATAAAATGCAGGATCTTCTGTACTGTGACCAGGAATTTGAGTATGTTTCGTATGTGTTTCGCACCTGTGGAATGTAGTAATGTGCTTAATGACTGGTCTACAGCTGCTTTCAGTTTAAGGATATGAAGTAGAGGGTTGGGATGTGCCAACCACTTGTTACTTGGGAAGTTGCATCAGCCCGAACTGGTTGGTTGCCGATGAAGTCTCAGCTCGGATGCTGAAGGCTTGTTGGTACTTACCAGTTGTCGTCATCTCGGGCACCGACTGGCGAGACATCCAGTTAACTGTTAGAGGAATCGCCTACCGCACTTCATCCCGTTCTGTTCTGTTATACGGCTGACATGGCCGTTTAAAGTAGAAATGAAGAGATTACAGGTTTTTGACCGTCGGGATCTTCTTAGCATTGGTCGTATATGGTGGAAGCACTATGTCCGCAATGTAGAGGTCAGGTAAAAGGTGCTAGGCAAGGAAGCCTAGTTAGTCAATAAGGTGTGAACCGTCATTAGCTGATGTGACTAGGACATGTATTACGCATTGCAATCCATCGCCTACCTTGTCGTGCAGTGCTAGCAGAAGTCCGATTAAATTGAAAGAAGGTTTATTTTGGCGAGACGAATTGGTGGCATCAGTGTATAAAGTCTCTATCGGCGTGAGCCGTGTAAGGAAGTGTAGACTGCTTGGTTGGGGTCCTGAAGTTGACAGGAATCGGTTTAGGACTCTTGATAACATGGCTGAAAACCGGTCACAATGGGGCGGATGTACTCACTCTTTGATGTCCTCTAAAGCTGAGGTATTTTCAGTAAGCTTTAACTGTTGGGTTCAGGTAATAGAGGAAAGTCAATTGGTGAGGTTGTGAAGCTCTATCGACTGAGTTGGGTGAGACATATGTTACGCATGCCTCCATTCCCGTCTGCCCCGTCGTGCAATGTTAGCTGATCTTATTTTTGACTGGGTAAATGTTGGAGACAGCCGGAATAAGACTTAGAATCAGCCCATGAAGTCACTAGCCGTTTATCTGAGCCATATTGGGAAATCAAAACCTTCCGGTGTGGTCTCCACGATAATCGAAATTAATAGTATGACGCTTTGCGATATTGCTCACAAATGACCTCGTTGGTGGAGATCCACCTAAGCATTATCTTCGTCTCAGTCGTCATCTCGAATTTCACTGTTGTTTCATTTCCGTTTGTTCTCCTTGAATTTCTGCCATTTTCGGCAACTTTCTTTCCTATTTCCTCCGCATCTTCTTGCATTCTACTTTGAGATACTGACGTTAAGTGGACAATTCAGATCGTCGCACAGTTATGCAAGATTCCCCGTTGAGGCTGGCTTTCTGAAGCTGGTCAGGTTTTAGAAGCTTATGTGACATCTTGGGTAATAATGTGTTGTATTACTGATCATTATTAGATTCCGAGTGGTTTTTAGTTTTGTTTTACGAGCCTAGGTCATTATTATTATTTTTCATTGCCATATTATACGTACTAGGGCGAACCCAGTGTTTTGTGCTTGATTTTCGTTTGCGCACGAACTTCGCGACAACTGTTCAGGTTTATTGACAGGCGGACAATATCAATAACTGTCATTCAGTAGGTATACTTCACAGCCAACTTATAAACTCATTTTGGCTACTGAGAGTAATCTCGTCTTACTTTTGCGGTACTTCAAACTTAAATTTGTTTGGTTTCTAACAGGAATGCTGCAGATTGTTTAGAAAGATTGAAACAATGCATGACATGGACGCGTCATTTATTGATTCAAGACAGTTAACCAAGCTCTGTTAGGTTGTCCAAGGAGTATAAGATTTATGTCTGATATGATCTCTAGATGTTCTTTATCGGATTAATCTACTTTGTCGCTAGTTTCTTCCTGTCGAACTATCAACCAGTAAAATGTGAAATTGCCCATCAAAACGACTAGATATCTCCGATTCATAGCTATCTAGTACTTACCAACCCAGTGACTCTTTAGTGATGTACTCGCGGGGTCATGCGTGTGCAGTGCTAAGAAGTCTCCGGCCCATAGCTGCTACCTTGATGTGATACTCGGACTTGCATATCACAATGACCCAACAAGTTACATTGGTTGGAACGCTTGTTCCCTCGACGACCTAAAATCCCAGATTGATTTGTTGGATAGTGGTGAGATGAGAAGCAGTTACCATTCTGGTGTAAACTACTACACAATGTCGGTGGTCTGAATGCAAAATCATACTGATGTTAGCCAGAGAAGGGTGTGACAAGTTTCCCTTGGATGACCATCACTGCCACACTCATGCTACCTTCCCAATGCGGTGTTAGAAAAGGTCGCCCCCCACTCCTTGCATCACAGCCTTCCGGTGCCATTTGTATTGGTTCTCTCTATCCGGCGTTAGAGCAACAAAACCTAAAAAAGAATACATCCCACAAAAGCCTGTGTGTGACAGACCTGAAGCAGATGTCTCATGGGCTTTGCGATCACACAAATCCCTTACTCTTTCAAGTACCTTAAGAACAACTAGCCCTCCACGGTGTGGGCAGTTGGGAAGTGTCAACCACCCCCACAGAACGCTTCCAGTGGCATATAAGACCCAATCAAACATAACCTATTCTCCTCAACTCTTTCTCCTCCTACTCTTTCACATAACAATAGCAAACCCCTTCCATAACTCATTCTGCAGTCATTACCAACAATCAAAGTCATCGAAACCTCATTCCTAGTCTCCTAAGACTCCGTTTTTTCGATTTCATGTACGAGATTTCAATGTCCGAACTGTATGAATAATCGAGCACCAAGCATCGCCCGCTAAAACTCTGGGATCTCGAACCATGCATGTATGCTGTGTATCTGAGACACACAACCTACAGCCTACACAACAGGTATGTGGTAACTAAATTCACCTCACCTCACTTCACTTTACTTCACCAGTGCTGTGAGTCTTCAAAATACACCTTACGAGTATCCGGAAACCCAGTGGCTAGCTCTCGTGGACTAGCTCGTGTAGACGTAGCATTCAGCTGTAAAGCAGAAAGTGCCCTTCTCAACTGAATCCAACTGTTATGTGGTGTTCCACTGAATCGGTCTGTAAGGAATAAGAAGGGTCGTGAGACCGACAAGTGCCAATTCGTAATCTCCGCCAAACCACCCACTGACTGACTACAGTTCCCATAATGCAAACTACGAATTCCATGAAAAGCTGTCAACCTTGCTACAGAAACCAAAACGTTCACATGTAGTCATAATGACAGAGGACTTTAACACTCAAGTAGGGAGGCTGAATCAATCGAAAAGGTGTGTTGGTGGTATTTATGGAGTCCAATGGCAACAAACTGACAATAGTGATCGTCTGTCACAATTTTGTTCTGACAATAACCTGTTTCTAGACAGCACTAACTTTAGGTATATGAAGCGATTCTGTTTCACGAGACTTATTCGAGATGACTGGCTCTGACCACAATGGAGAGTGACAGCAACTCAAGTGTAAGTTGACTAAGATTCTTTGCGTCGATTTAGAGCAGCGGTGGATGGAGAAAGGGGGATAGAGAGATGCAGAAGGCATCAACTGTGGGTAACACTCAGCAACTATTTCGGTTTATGAAGGATACCGGCAAGAGAGAAACAATGGTAAGTGAAACTCCCACCGAAAGGGGTTGGACGCTGATAATCTCACAGGACAGGCGACTAGAACGTAGGGCAAAACACTCTGAAGCAGAGTTCAGTTAGCTCCCAGCAATGCTTCAGTTACTCAACATCCAGCCTGAACTTGAATGGGATGTAGATGTCAGTTCTCCAAATTTTCTTGAAGTTGAGAAAGCTGTGTCGAATCTGAAATGATGCAAAGTAGCAGAATGTGACAGTTTCCCACCGAAAGTTTTTAAGGGTGGAGGTAATAACTTGATGATTAGAGTGATGTATTTACTAGGCAGTGTATGGGATCGTACGTAGTTCTGTCAGACTGGAGTACTTCACTGATCATCCCAGTCTATAAGAAAAGACATAAGCCTTCCTTTAACAATCATAGAGGAATTAGCTTGACTAATATTGTCTGCGATCCTAGGGTCTTTAGTTATCCGATGCCTAACTGAAGCTCCAGAACAGCAAACTCGAGAGAAAGAAGCAGGTTTCACACTTGGACGAGGGTGCATTGATCATATTTTTACCCTTCGACAGATTCTTGAACATACGCATACCCGCTAACCAGTGATCTACACTTGCCATATTTTTTGACTTGAACGCGGAATTTGACTCTGTCAACCATCAGGTGTTGTGCAGTGTCTGATTGTGAGGGGAGTACCGAGCAAGTATATAACGCTAACCAAAGCTATCTACTCTAATTCATGCAACCATGTAAGGTCTAATGGAGTATTGTCGGGTGAGTTGACTACTAGTGGTGTCCGTCAGAGATGTGCACTTTCACCGTTCTAATTTAACTTCGCTGGCCACCTCAGGCCTCTTTCCAGCCTGAACCTACTTCAGCCAACATTGTGTGACGGGGCGATTGGCGACTAGGCATACGTAGTACGTGTCCCAACCATCCAGCCGATGAAAGTACATAACCTCGTCAACCGACTTACTTCTTCTCCCTAAAACTCTACTTCTGACTTCTGCGTTACTCATGTGGTGACACCACGGAATACGGCTTATACTACGAAGGCAGTGGTGGTCAAACGCCCGAAGTCTTCTCATCTCTTCCACCTTCAATGACCATGTTTCATAGCTAAGCAGTGGGACAGATCGTACTGCTGTGCTGTACACGCGACCCTCAACAGACAATCAGATATCATGGTGGTTCCATAGGTGGCATAAGTTGGCGAAAGCCAATCGAGGCTTTTGTATCCGTGCAGAGATCTCATCGGCAACTAACCCACCAGGATTGATCCTACTTCCCAGGTAAGTGAAGTTGTCGACACACTCAACCACTACATTCTCTATTGTTAACCGTGGCACCATTGAAGACCAATCCTGGAGCAACAATTTGCATTTAGGTGGTGAAAACCGCATCCCAAACATTCTCAAATTCCCACTCAAAGTGTTTAGAAGACTCTGCATCTTGTCGGCGTCTTCACCTAACAGGACTATGTCATCTGCATATTCTAGGTCTAACGAAAATTCTCCTGCGACCAGGTCAACGTCTCTGTAATCAGGTGACGAGAGGGAGACCTCCATAATAATGTCTATTATGAAATTGAATAAGAATGGAGACAGTGGGCACCCTTGAAGGACACCACCCGATGAGTACAGCTCACTTGATGGTCTCACCATAGGTTGTAACATGCCCACAAGTGTTCGAGTAGAGAGCCTTCAATAAGATGATGTACTTACTAGGCACGCCTTTCAGTGACAGACATTGCCATAAGACTTCTTGATCAACGGAGTCAAACGCCTTCTTTAGATCGAGAAATACAGCTAGTGTTGGGCGTCGGTAAGCGTGTCTGTGTTCCTGGACCTGGCTCAGTGTGAATATTTGGTCGATACACCGGCAGCCGGGTCTAAAGCCTGCCTGCCTGGTTTTCTCGGGCTTGCTGTTCCCGAGCTCCACTCAGGCGTCGAAGAATTATAGAACCTAGGATCTTGGACACTATGTTCGTCAGGCTGATTCCTCTGTGGTTATCACAAGAGGACTGCTCGCCTTTCTTAGAGACTGGGATAATGAGTGACTTAGACCAGTCGGAGGGGATCGTATTTGATTCCCATATACTAGCTAACACTTCCGTTGACCTGACTAAGAGCACTCTACCACCCTTCTTGTATACCTCAGCAGGTAGTCCATCTGGTCCTGCTGCCCTTTCTCATTTCAGGTTACCTATCGCTTTCTCAACTTCTTCTAGTGTTGGGGGCCTATCTCTATGTCCCATTCAGGATCCGACTGGATAGCGGGCAACGCAATGGTGGCTGGAGGCCAGTTAAACTGTTCCTCGAAGTGTTCTGCCCATCGCTCTAGTTGTCTCCTCAGCCAGTGGATCGCAGATCCGTTTTTCTCCGCTATAGCCTCATTCACTGTTGTTGACCTTTTCCCCCCAGTCTCCCTAATAAGTCTGAATAACTGTCTACTGTTACCGATAGCCTCTGCCTTTTCCATCTCTTTAGCCTTCGCTGCCCACCAGTGTTCGCGATCGTTGTGCAGACTTTTCATCAGTCTACTTTTAAGTTGCATTCGCTCTTCATTGTACTCGGAGCCTGCAGGGAGGCGTTCACGTGCATGCATTAGTTCGGAAGAAGCTGTTGATATCCACTGGCTGTTTTTAGCCACTATTTTGGAGTCGGTTACAGTATTCGGTGGTGCTTTTACAGCAGACTGAAGAAGGGACCAAGCTTCTTCTGGATGAGTGACGGCTTTGGTGTTTTCGTTGTCCAGAAGCACTCGTAGTGATTTTGTTGCCAAATTTTTTTTATTTCCATTGAGACGCAGGCATATACGTGCTCGGACCAACGCATGATCGCTATCCAAACACGTACTCCAGAAGGAGCGGCAGTCTTCCACCGATCCTCTCCAGCGATGACTAATAGCAATGTGGTCTATCTGTGTCCATCGCTGAGTCGAGCTCGGTGGACGCCAGGTCAGACAGTGCCTTTTCTTATGTCTGAAATTTGTGCTGGCTAAAAATAGGCGGTTATCTGAGCATAGTTGTAATAGGCGATCACCGTTATCTGTACGTTCAGCTGGGATTCCGAAAGTGCCACCTAAGTGCCTTTCTGCCTCACTCAGTCTACCCACCTGTGCGTTGAGGTCACCTGCAACAACCACTACGTCCGAACGTTTGGCTTTCGAGAGGAGGTTAGACAGTTTATGGTAGAACTCGTCCTTCACTTCATCCGAACTGTAGTCAGTGGGTGCGTAAGCAGAGATTACAAAGAGACAACGGCGAGTCTCACTATTCCTTTTAGTTCTCACTGTGCCGTTCAGCCTCATAGCGCAGAGGCGACTATCAACTGGGATCCAGTCTAGTAGTGAGTTTTCTGCCCTGGTGCTTAATGCTATACCTACACCTGCAAGACCACGAGAGCTAGCTATCGAATCTCCAGAAACTCGAAGGGTGAATTTTGCGGATTCACCAGATTGGTCAGGAGAGGTCAGGTGAATAACCACACTTGGGTCCTGTATGCGTGTCTCACAAACACAGCACACATCCATGCCCGAGTTGCTAGAGTCTTTGCCAACGAAGCCTGTTGGCCAATTTGACGGAGGGTGCGGACATTGAAGGCTCCAATATGTAATTTGGAGCGTGGTTTAAGGAGACCAGGGATGCTGTTCTGTGGACTCAGATCGTTGTCGAAGGCTGCAGAGGTAGGAGAAATTGAAGATGATGCAGCATCATTAATTAAGAGACGTGAAGGAAGATTAGAAGGTAATGATGGAGGAGGAGGATAGCAGTCAGAAGAAACTTGGGTGCTGACAGAGTTGTGAGGGCGGTTGACACTTCCCGGCTGCCCACACCGTGGAAGGCTATTTCTTCTTAAGGTACCTGAAAGAGATTTGTGTGACCGCAGAGCCCATCGGACATCTGCTTGAGGCCTGTCACACCCAGCCTTTTGAGTATGATTATTTTGAATATTTTGTATTTTTGGGGCCGGATGGTCGAAAGGAAACGACAAGTGAACCAACACCGCCGGCCCGGCAGACCGTGGGGCGTGGTGGAGTGTTATTTTTGGGGCCGACCTTTTCTAACCCCCCCTTCCACTGAGAAGGCAGCATCAGCATGGCACTGCTGGTCATCCAAGGGAAACACCTTACTGCTGTCACACCCCATCCAGCTAGCAGCAGTACGACTTCGCCCTCAGACCCCCATCATAGTGTAGCAATTTACACTACAACGGTAACTGCTTTTCGTCTAACCACTACCCAACAGACCTTTCTGGTATGGTAGGACCTCGAGGGAACAAGCGTTCCACCAGCATAGCTCGTTGGGTCATTGTGATATGCAAGCACGACCACCATGTCAAGGTAGCATCTATTGGTCGGGTGCCTAACGGAAGCTCCAGAACAGCAAACTCGAGGTCATCTGGTGGACTTGAAGCATGCAGACGATATTTTCCTGCCAGCCGAGGACGATAGCGAAATGCAGACAGGGTCTTGTGAACGCGTTGACCAGAAATCTGAATATGTTTTGCATGCGTTTCGCACCTGACAAATGTAAGGTGATGCTGTGAGGCTGGTCTGCTGCTGAAAGTACTCCCAGTTTAATGATGGGCAATGAAGTGGTGGAATGTGTCAGCCACTTCACCTACTTGGGAGTTGCATCAACTCGAACGGGGTGGTTGATGATGAAGTCTCATCTCAGATACAGAAGGCCCGCTTGGCATTTACCAACTTGTGTCATCTGTGGCGCCGATTAGCGTGGTAATCCGACTACCTATCAAAGGACGAGCATACTGGACTGCATTCCGTGCTACTCTGTATACGGCTATGAGACATGATCGTTAAAAGTAGTAGATATAAGGTGGTTACCTATTTGTGATAATGTGTTTTCGTAGCATTGCTGGCGTTTGATGGAATGACCGTGTGATCAATGTAGAGGTCAGGGGGAGTGTATCGGGAAAACATGGACGTCGACTGAGGTGGATTGGACATGTATTGCGCATGCCGATCCACCGCCTACCTCAACATGCAGTGTTAGAGGAAGCTAGATTAGGTTGGGTGAGGGTTGATGGTTGTCAAACCCTGAGGTGGGACCAGTTTATGAAGTCTTTGACTGTTGGTGTAAGCGCTGTGAGGAGGTGTAAACTTTTGGACTGACTGGAGTTCCCGAGATGAAAAATATCAGTGGTCGAGGACTCATGGTGACATAGCTGAAAGTCGGTCACAATGCGCAGATTTATTCACTCTTTGGTGTCGTCTCTAGCTTGAATATTCGCACTAACTTTTATCTTCAAATTGTTTATTCTTTCACACAACTTTTTCTACTTTGATGTCACTCTTTTTCTATCCACTTGTATTTTGATTCATGAATAGAGCATTCACGTTGACATTTCTCGCAGCTGAGTATGTTCCCAACTGCACAACTGTGTTGTCAATGGGGGATTTCCGTTGGAAAGCGTCATGAACTAACGAAATCTACTGATCCGCCCAAGTGGTTTCTAACTGCTCAGGTTATCAAGTATTATGTTTCGTTTGTAATAAAAACTATCTCGAAGCTTCTCATAAACTTCAAAAATGCGCTCTCCAGCAACAATTAACAGTTCTTTTCAAGTATCTAGAAAACTGGGATGGGTGAATAAAAGGACACTACTGAGGCAGACACAGGTCTTGCATCTCGCCTATATAAACTGCTTACACGCTTGCAAGTTTCCGCGTGATACTGACCAGTTGAATCAGATACTCAGTCTATAACGTTCTGATCACTTTCTCAACCTAGTGTTCGCTTCGATTTGGATATGGGTAACGAATCATTCTCCACCTTAATAGATATTGCTCAAATAGGAAGTATGTTCTTTTGGGTTTACCAAACATAAAAGCCTAATGTCTGCGTATACCTCATTTGCTGAATAAAACGATATTTTTCCTTTCATTTGTAGATATTTTCACTAGCTTTGAGCTTGTTGTCATACATTTAAATCCTTTCTGCCTATAGAATACATCCCGTTGAATGTGTACTCAGGAAGAAGAATGTTCATGTATGGTGACTTCGATTACTAAGAAAGAAGAAAGGTTTGTGGCTTTCAGTCAGCTTACTTTAATTTTCAAAATTGACAGGATATCACAATGTATCAAATGTCAAGGTCCACCTGCTGTGCTGGTCAGAAAGGATGATCCTGCTTTGTGCAAGTAAATTCAAGATCTGTTTATTTTTCTTTACCCTCCAACCTCAGACCATGTTTCATCAATAGTTGTCTTTACAAAATAAATTCAGTATTTGGGAAATATGGATTGAACTCTAAAGGAGGTAATGTAGCATTGGCCTTCTCTGGAGGTCAGAATTCAGCAGCCTTATTACAACTTGTGTTAGAGGTATGCAACTAGAAAGAAATGATTTATTAATTTATCTTCTAGAGTTCTAATGCTCCTAAGCGAAATAGAAAGTTTACACCAAAAGTATTTCACCTTACTGGTATGTGGTTAATTGCTGATTGTTTTGATTTTGCCTATCAAAGAGCGCCAGGAGTCCCTGGCTGATTTGGATTTAATAACCGATGTAATGAAAAGCACGGGTTTTGAATACTACACTATACCTTTAAATGAAGTAATTATTCTTTTGAAGTAATCCATAATTTCCAAAGGTTCTGGAAACAATCCATTTCAGAGTAAAATGACAGCATCAGTGCTGAGCAGTAGACAGAGATTCGAAGATTATTCACGCCTCTCCTTACTGGTTGATTGCGCCAGGAAACTTGATTGTCCCTTCTTAGTTTTGGGTGAATGCGGAAATAGAGTTGCTGTAAAATATCTACTCGAGATTGTTGAAGGTCGCGGAAACCATAGCAGCCTACAAACGGTGAGACACTGCGTGGTATTAATTATAATAATATTCTAAGACAAACTTAACAAACAGTGGTTCGACCAAACCAAAGATGTGATTGTGCGCATAGAATAACCGTATTTACGTCTCGCTATACTTCCCTACAATCACTTGTATTTGTTTGATGTAGTTTACAATGTTATTTCACCCCAAAAGTCCTATCAGTATGAATCAACAGACTCGATTAAAATATAATCCTTGTTATCATTAACTGATGAATTACCGTGATTGATTTATATTTCATATGTACTTAGGTGGCTATGTATATTACAGTGATCTAACTGAAAATCACCTGCATATCTTGCTGTAAAACCGTAAGTAGTCTTCGGACCTTATCTCTAACTGTGAATGTCACAACACCAAATGAAGAAGAGTAGAAGCCACTAGGATCCACCTAGAGCATCCAGTCTTGCATCATTTTGGGGGAGTGGAAAAGAGTCAGTTTGAATTATGACGTTGATGTGACAGTAGTCTGCACAAGCGAAGTGATCCATCCTCAACTGAAACGGCTAAAGACGCCCAGGAAGATGTTGTTGGCTTAATGATTCCCTTTTGCAGCGTTCCTTCAATCATAGCATCTAGGTGAGATCGAAAGCCGACCGGCACCCCACGAAGTGGTTGGTTGATAGCGGGAGTGGTCACTGGTACCTATTTCGCGTTCCAAAACACTCGTGCAACCTAAATCCTTGAAGTAACGCGATAGTGCACTGCTGAGTATGACTGCCCGACTAACGTCATCTTTCTTACCTGAGAAATGATTTCTGATGACAAGACGCAGTTCATTTGATTTTGTTTTTGATTAGTTGAAATTGTCATGGTTGTGCGAGATGAACCGAGTTGGAAGTGAGAGACTGTGGAGTCAACTGCCTTTTGCACTTTTGGAAATGCCAAGTTACTGTACTGCAAACGACGAAGTGATGATCATAGCTGAATTGGTCATTTTTAACAGGTAACACAACCACTTTAGTAATGCTTTTCGTGGTGCCGTCGATGGCTACCAGTTTCTGTCAAAGGGTATAAGTCATGCTCCAACTCAATGAAGAAAGGCTGTGCATTTAATAGATAGTGAATCTTCATCGTCTTTGAGCATCATGTAGTTGGAGTGCCGTTAATGCTTCCAGATACGGTTAGAGATAAGTGTGGATATCGAACAAACTCAGAAGTATTGAACATTAAATCACATGTGAATCCCGTTTGTATCTACAGCGTCAAACCTTCAAGCCGAACCTCATTCACTATAGGTAGTCCAAACGGTTTCTAGCTGACCTTTATGGGTATTTCTCTGTTTGGTGTGACTTTATATTAGATCATGAGCCACACTAGTGGTGTGAGTGTTAACTTTAATATGTGTTTGATGAGGTTGAAGTAGGTGGGTCAGGTTTTAGTCCTTGACCGAAATCTTGAATGTTGAGTGTTTGAGCCGTTGAGCAAGTGTTTAACCACAACGCACTTGGAGAAGTCTGACTACTAATAACTGAGATTATTTTATTTATTTGTCCCTTGGGTTCCTAGTGGAGCATAAAGCTTTAGTAGCACGTCTCTATTCCACTCTGTTCTCTGCAGTCTTTTCAACCTGGCTCCACGACTGTCCACAAGCTTTCATTTCTTCCTAAAACGATCTCCTCCATGTCACCGTCGTCTCGGATGCCCAACTCGTCGTTTCCTCTTTGGGTTCCAATTAAGGGACTGACTCGTGATGTCCCCAAACTGTCTTCTCAGTTTGAGGTTGACAAAGGTTTGTGGTACTCCGTAGTGTTGAAGCAGTTTCCAAATTACTCCTCGGTCGACGCTGTCGAAAGCCTTTTCAAAATCGATGAAGTTGAGGTAGAGTTGAGTTGACTGGCATTCTGTACTCTGTTCTGTGATGATGCGTAGCGTAGCTTTGTAATTTGATGCGCACATGATTTGTTCTTCCTGAATCCAGCCTGTTCGGTCGTAATTTTGAATCGAGAGCATTTTCGTTTTAGTCTCTTTAGGATGATGCGGCTTAATATTTTGGTTGATGTGGACATGGACAGCAGCATGATTCTGTGGCAGTTCTCGCAAAGAGTTAGGTCTCCCTTGTTTGGGAGTTTGACAAGGTGACCCTTTCTTCCAGTCGAAAGGTACCTTTCCTTCCTTCCAAACCTTCTGCAGTAGTGGTGTGAACATGTCCTCTGCTGATCTCCGTGCGTCTGTTGTCAGTGCTTCTGGCGGGATTCCATCTGTTCCTGCTGCTTTCCCGCATTTCAGTAGCCTTATGGCGTACAGGACTTTGACTTTCGTCGTAGGGCTTGTGTTCACAGGTAGTTCTGTGGCTGGGCTGCTGATGGTTTCCTGGAAAATTTGCAGGTGGTGGTGGTGGTGGTGGTGGTCGATTCAAGAGCTTTTGAAGTGGTCAGTCCATCGTTTCCTTTCATTTCTCTTCTTTGGTAACTAGCTTTCCTTCACTATTTTTCATTGGTTTAATCTGCGTTGATCTCTTCCCATCCCAGACAGTAACCTGGTTGTTTGATACAATGTTGTCAGGTCTGTGTCTCTCCTACCTACAGCCTGTTTTGCCTCACTCTCCAGTGTGTCGTAAAAGTGTCTTTTGTCTTTGCGCGCACTCTTCTTCACTTCTTTTTTCAGTGTAGTGTTTTATAGGTTGTACTCAGTTCTTCTTCTCGTGGTGCATCCTTGCGCTGGTTCATCTTCTGCTTCACCATCTTCCTCTCCCTCATCTATCAGCTTCCATGTGTCCGTCGAGATCCATTCCTTGTCTTGCCTTTACTTCTTCCTTCCTAACATGGCTATTCAGGTTTTTTTCCACATCTCTTTCAAAGAGTTCCAGTGTTCATCCACACAGGTTTCTTCAGGGATGTTGCCTAATGTCTCCCATTTTGTCCTGATGGCTGATGTGAAGATGTTGTTTGTAGTTCCATCCTTCAGCCCAGTTTCTGTTCTGGGTGTTGAACTTGAACTGTGATCTGTCATCAACGTCCCTGAAGACTTTCACCTTGATTGTGAAACTTCCTTACACTAGATGGATAGTGAGTGGTGTGAACCTACATCTGCTCCTCTTCTTGATCTTGTGTCAAGTAGGCTGACTGCGTCTCCACTTTCTTGAGATTGAGATGAAGTCGATCTGATTTTTAGTGTGTCCTGATGTCTGGTGAAATCCGTATCGCTTGCAGTTCGGCATTTATGTCACCCATTAGAATTTTGATGTCGCCAACTGGAGTCTTGTCCGGTATTGAATGGAGTTGGCTGTAGAATTCCTCTTTCTCATCTTGATCTGCACCATTTGTAGGTGCTTAGCGTAGCGCAGCATAGCATTGTATGATTGTGACTTCCTTCCTTTTGAGTTGAACCTTGCTATCATGATCCTGCAGGAGGAAATTGGTTCCTACTGTATGAGAGCCTTTGACGCCTTTGGGGACATCATGATAGCCACTCCAAAACTCAGTATGCCCGTGGTTATCGTCTGGGTGACAATATCGGAGTAGATTATTGACTCTGCAGTTAAGAGTTTGGAGAGTTGACTTCCATTCCATCTGCTTTCGCATACTCTCAGCCTAGCACTTCAGTGCTACACCTTATCATCTCTTTGACAATCCGGACACACTTGGCAGCCAGCTTCATACGTGGTGCAGACATTCCATGTCACCATGTTTACTTTCTGTTTCATCGAGAGAAACGAAGACACATCGGCCGACTGGCTTCTCGAAGGCTTTCACCAACTGGTGTCATTTGGTCCTTCCGATTCCAGGAAGAAATGTTTATTTTTATTTTTTATGTTTTGAAGTTTCTGTAGCTGTTGAATTGGTTTTCCGGTGTAGGGTTGGTAGCCCCATGCCCAACCTTTCCTCTTTATCATGCTTAGGACCGGTCAGTAACTAGTGAACATCATTCTGATCAACCATACTTCATCTTTCAAATCTCTTATGTCTTATATACAGTATCAAAAGTTTCCTTACTTGTAACTACTCAACCAATGAAGGTTACTTCCTAATTATATAATTTACTGGATCTAATGGTCTTTGAAAAGGACAGTGACATTTTTTAATGGGTTTGACGAAGTTAATATGTATTCTGTGTTTTGGTTCGGCACCTACGTGAACATATTTCTAACTTATGTTCTCCAGTTGCAATACTACTGTAGTTATTTTTGATAAGCAATATAATCGTTCGGGTTTTTAGCAACTTTATTACCAGTTTTTTCCTCTCAGGTGAGATTTATTTTATTTTACTAAATGATCCGATTGTTCTTTTCAACATGGCTTATTCTGCTCTTGCTGGTTCTGATGCTACCTAATATGACAGTATCTAAATTCATCTATGTTGTGCGTTGCAGAAATGTCAACGGCTGTCTGAGCCTGTGGGTTATGTTTGCAGTGAAGTCACTGCTCCAGTGATCCTAGCTAGCATACTGGGTATTACCATTCAGAAAACCGTTTGGTGATGACTGTTATACGTGTCCTTGTCGCGGAACCAAACGTGCTAGACAGGCAAAAATGTCCGGTTATATAACTGACCATTCAGCGTCTGGTATCATTACATAGGCTTACTTCAGTCGGGAAAAGCTGTATTGTATCAGGACTCTATTTAAAGGGCTGTTGTGCTAAGGGTCTTGGTGTAAAAAGAGGCACAAATGGAATAACATTTTTACTTAGTGTTCCGTAGGCAGTATAGCTTTTGATCAGATCCCTTCAACAGATAAAGCGAATGTTACTTCTGATAAGTGCGGTAACAAACAAAAAGAGCAAAGGTAAGCAGATTACAGCAATGAATAGTTTGACCAAAGTAAACGGAAGTAGACTGGGTAGAGTAGCTACACATGCTACTCAACCTAGCGTGGAACAACTCCTGGAATATTCAACCTGCTTACTGTTCAAATATAAAGGTATTAACGTAACAAGTCATGGCCTCAGAGACCAGGTTGAAACCCTCACCTGCAGTCCGTTAGCAGTCCTTATGAATTCCAAGAATAACTCACGGTGATGACAATTCATGTCTTACGAGTCATCCCCCAAAAGCTGAATAAAAAGTTAGGTCATCCATACAAAAAGATGGAATACTATCTTACTCTTAAATTGCTCATGCTTTTTAACGTTAATGAATGTAACTCTTCTTGATTGACCGATTGTGAGGAACATGATCTTACCCAATGGAAGATATAGATAATATCAAGATGGCACCTGACATTACTGTGTAACGGCCCAATTTGTCACACCTCAAATCAGATGAGAATGCTTCAAGATGAAACACAAGGAAATAAGGAAACAAGCAGTTATAATTAGTAGAAGGTTATGGAATGAGAGAAGGAGAGAGAGAGAGATGATGAAGGTAGACCGCTAATTCACATAGTGTACAATCATGCTGCATTTGAGGGATATGTGGAAAATGTACAAGGGCTTAAAAGCATAGGTGGCCTAATTGGTATAGCAACGAATGAGTACAAAAGACAGAAAGAAATAAGCTTGCCGTGTCTGACTTCAGATGCATGCTACGAAGGTAATGGTTATCAAACAATTAAAGCCTTCTCAACTCCTCTACTTTCAACGGCCATCATCCACCACCATAGAAAACTGCAGTGCAGTACACTAGACACTTGATAAGCATTGGAATATCACGGCAGCACCGTAAGTGGCCTAAGCCGGCAAAGGATAAGCGAGTCTTTTGTATCTGCAACAAGGTATCGTCAGTCACTGAACTATCATATCTAATCCGATTTCCTAAGTAAATGAAAGGATAAAAAGACAATTAACCACTTCGTTCCCTCTTATAAGACAAAACATCAGCTGTCTAGCAACTATTTGTACTTGGGGAGTGATAAATGCATCACAACCATTGTCAGATTTCCACTGTAGGTATCCAGAAAACTTCGAATTTTGCCAACATATTCACCAAACAGGGCTGCCGCATGCATACTTTAGGTCGTTTATAGAGTCTCCAGTGAGATCAGTCTCGGCAAAGTCAGACGAGGAGAGGGAGATCTTCATAAATAAATCAACGACAAGGCTAAATAAAAGTGGAAAAAGTAGATATTCTTGACTGAGACCACTTGAGGCAAACAACTTACCTGATACCTCATCATAGGTTCGAATAGGTTTAAGCGTGTTCGAATAAAAATCTTCAATGAGGAAATGCAGTTATCCAATGTCCATTTTAGTGAGAGATATTGACATAAGACGCCGAGATCGACGAAGTCAAATGCTACATTCATTTAAAGAGATACAGTTAGTGTAGGACCCCAATATGTGTACCTGTATTTCAAAATCTAGTAGAAGTTGCAACCGAAACAACGCCGTTGGTCATGCGGTTTCATATGACCCACTTTAGGGATCATCTTTTAGGAGTAGAGCATGTGAGGGCGCGAATGAATATCCATGCTAACTGTAGATTGTGGGATTACCCTAATAAAGTTGTTACGACCCTTTCTGGTGCTTTTAGAAGGGGTTTAGACGCCCGCTTAGAGTGCTGTGATGCAGATCTGCTGTGCTCAAGAAGTTTCTCATCGTCTTGATGACCATGGATAGCAGCAATACCGAAAGAGAAGTAGTTAGTAATAACTAGTTATTTGCTGTTTCGTATTTCTCGGAACCGAGACGAAACCTGTGATGAGTGAAAGTAAAGAATATTTTGCAACACCGAAGATGTAGAACCCAAGGAACAATCGTTTGCTACGTTTTAGAACACTAAGTTTGAAATTTTTCAAAAAGCCATATACTCTAGGTCTTCTTAATGGCTTTTTGTCAACCAAAATTTTACAGGTCCTGTTACGAGACTATACATTTGGACGCTCAGCAGTTGCACGTCACTAAGTGGAGCTGTGGGTCATTGGTTTAGGGAGGTGACTTTCAACCGATGGCTTGTGGGTTCGAGCCCGCCAAGGTATTATCATTAGTTTTCACACAATAGGTGTGGCTAATTGCCTAGTGCACGAATATGCACAAAATAGCTGAGTCCATTTCTTCTTCTTCATGTCAAAATGTAATTCGTTAGTCTCATGTTTCGTTTATTCTTATTCTGATACTATGCTATAATATGCATAATTACGAACGTATTCCTGGTACATCCCAATAGTTTTTATCAGTTGATATGTGAGACAGTTTCTGGAGACTTCTTGAAATTTAACGGGTAATGCCACTGCAATATTTCGTAACCAATACGCTCAAGTATCATCTTCGAGGCAAGGAATAGATTGTGGTGTCATTAACTATACGTGTATCTTTCAGTGATTAATTGGGAGTAAAGGTTTATACGACCTGACTCTTTCACGTTTGATATAACTTAACTGCATTAAATAGTTGAATAGTTCTGCATTTCAGAGGTGTTAAAGCTGTGTTAATTAATCGTATTTATGTACGCTTATCATTAGAGGATTTCTGCTTCTTTACTCAAATAATATGTGTATTGAATCCAACTACTGATCACAACCAAGAGGTTGTCATTTTCTTTTATGTTTTCATTCGTGAGTAGTCTAAACCCTTTTCCTTTCATTTAGTCATTTCTAGATGAACGTTTCAAGGATGTAACAATTGTCAGACCTCTACGTGATTTCCTTGCTAAAGAATTAACTCTATTCGCACATTTTATGGGGGTTAAGTCGCTGACACCAAATGATCCTTTAACATCAATTATTCTTAAAACTCCGAATGTCAATACATTGGAGAGACTAACACAAGATTTTTTAGCATCACTTCAAACGGGAGGATTCCCATCGACAACTGGAACTATTTTAAGGTGAGTTGTCCTTTGATCTCACGTTCTACTTTGTCTTTTACGTCTGGTATTTCTTTTACGCGTTTGATGATATGTTTAAGCAATAACCGTTAAGAAGTAATCATAGAAATATTCCTAGGTGTACAGCAGATTATTACGTAAATGAAATATTTGGTTAAATGAGTTAGTCTTATCAGGTGTCAGGTTCTAATGGCCCTCCTCCATTTCCCATTTTTTGAGTATGGGATAAATTATACGTGTTAGTTGTCAGAAAAGTGGTTTTAGTATTAAACTGTGAGCTTAACCTATCGTATAGAAGTTATTTATCTGAATGTGACTAGCATTACCATCCAGGACGCTTGACTCATCCCATTTGGGGCACTTATTTGGAGTCTAACTACACTGCTGAGCTGCCTGTTGATGTAAAATTTGAACGTGAACACCTTGGTGATTGTGACAATAATTCAGATTACAAACCCACTTCTCTACGAACAAAGTTTCTGATGAGTAAGTTTATTAGTTTGTATCAGCTGAGCAATAGTAGCGCTAGGTAGCATCAAGTTATTCATTGCGAATATACCGTCCAAATATGATATTTATAAAAATTATTCTCATGAATATACCATTATCTCAGGCACAGAGTTTACTGCACCTAATGAAAGTGATCTAATACTGCTCTTGTAGTCACTAGCTTTTAACCACTTGTATTTCGTAACCTAATGTATGCTGGAAGCAATTATTTGATAGAGCACAGTGATGTTGTAGTACTTATTGAATGACCTTTGGAGCACAATTTAGTGCTCATATCAAAAAGATCTAGTATTTACAACACTATGATGTGTATTATAAAACTCAGTGATAGTTGGGGATGCTTGTTGGCTGTCTGTTCATACTATTCAGTGGAACTGTGGTTCATTGGTTTAGGCTCTAGGCTTTCAACCAATGGTGTACGCGTTTGAATATCGCCCTACCTACCAAAGTTTAGACAACCAGGTAGTATCATCAGCCGTCACACAGTAAACGTGGTTCATTGCCTACCGCATGGACGTGCATATGATCTCTGAGTTGCATCTTCTTTTTAACTTCCTATTCGATGACTTATTTCGTTATTTGGTGGCACTACTTTGTTCTATAATATATAATCCTGGCTAGGTTTTCTGTAAGAATTCCATTAACACCATAATAATCTATTAAGCTTGAAGGTGTGTTTAATTAATTCAGACACTCGGCTTTGGAGCAATGCGTGCTGGATAGTATCATATACTGTGACAGATTGTGTGACTCATAATCTGGTGCATATACACATACCAGGTCACTGAGTTGCAGTGGAGTTAAACAACCATTCACCAGTGAGAGAAATCAGTTTTTTTCGTTTTGTGTAAGAATTATTTGTTTTCCTTCAGATAAAAGGATAGTTTTGAATCTTAAAGCTTATTTTCTATACTCGTTATTCACAACCGCTTTTCACAGATTGTCTTACATGAAAGTTTATTCTACTGGGGGTTATATGTGGGGATCGTCTCGTTTAGTTAGTGTATCTACTTCAGCAGTATTGACAGCGGTGATTTCGTTTTATTTGATACGGTATTAGCCAATAGATCATGGTAATATGACCGTTTCAGTTATTAGTATATATTCGTATATGCAAGTGGAGCTAATTACCTTCAATGCTCGGATCGTGATGCAGATGAAGAAACTGGTAGATTTCGCTAGGACACTGGATATCTTCGTTAGTGACGTATGTTGTATCTCGGAAATCTGTATGCAATATCACAGCTACATACTTCGGATAGCTTCTTACTTCGAAGCGTTTTTAATGTGCACTTTTTCAGCAACTGTGTAGCTTCAAGAGTCAGTCATACTGTTTTTGGTGTCGCGTAAGTGCTGAAGCCGAAGCCCAACTGGTCTACTGGATCCCTATCAACGGTCATCTATGCTGTTAGGCTAAAAGGTTCCATTAGAGTAAGCACCGCCTGACAAAGGAAACTACTCTTTATATCTGCCTATGCTCCAATTGACTTCAGTCCTCATACAGTTAAGGTTGAGTTTTATTAAATCAATTTAATGAAATAGTCTACCACGGGTGTTCGGCATATGGAGCTAGCTAAGAACTTGAATGTCTAGATCAGGCATCTAGGCTCACATGACAGTCGTTAAGGTGGCCATCGGGAATTAGTCGACCTCAGGTATGTGTAGATCACAATCTATTTGTAAGCAGCATCAACCTCCAACACAGCTATTGCTGTTGTGCTGCTTGTGACCCCTCTTTGACACTCAAGTGTGCATTCATAAATCATATTGCGATCAGCTGCTGGATGGCCTGGCCACATTCAAAATTTCCTTTCCTTCTGAAACACCTGTCTGGATTCTGATCACGCTTTAGTGTGTGATAAGTTCATTTTGTTTTGGTAATTATTTAAGACGTTATCCTAAATGGCCTGATGCCAGAAAATTGTTTTCTCAAAATAATACAACCAAATACCTAACTGAGTTAGATTTGAAACTAGCTATCTAACCTCCAGAAAGCACATATGGGCTTTATCTGTACCACCAAGGTGCTGAGAAAATGGCGAGTAAGGCTGTTTACTGCTTCGAAGAACACCCGGTCAATAACTCTTCGAATTCCTTGTAATCTCTTGATGCTCGCTTGTCTATTCTAACGTCAGAAGATCTCTCAGTTGTGTTGTAGCGCGTGATACCATGATCCATCCGTTCGGCTGAAATTTCAAAATTACCATCTAAGTACCTTTCTGTCTGGCTTAACCTATCCACTTGTGCATTGAAATCACTCGCTGAGACAACCGCATCTTAGCATTTGGCCCACAGTAGCAGGTTAGATAGTTTCCACTCAAACTTATGCTTTACGTCATGCAACCTGAAGTCAGTGAGTGGTTAACAGAGATTACAAAGAGACAACGGCGAGTTGTACTGCTCTTTTTAGTCCTCACTATGCCATCCAGTAGAACAGCGCACAGGCGACTGTCAACTGGGATCCAGTCGATCAGCACACCTGCCTTAAGACTCAAAGCTATACCTACACCTGCGAGACCGTAATATCTAGCCGTTGAATTTCCAGGAAATTTCTGGGTTTATTTTGAAGATTCACCCAATTAACCAGATGAGGTCAAGGGAATAACTACAGTTAGATCCTTTGTTTTTGAGAGACAAACACAACACACTTTCATAGAATGAGATGCTAGAGTTTTGTGTAGAGAAGCTTGTTGTCCCACCAGACAGAGTGTAGAATTTGAAAAATCAGGTACGTAGTTTGGAGTACGATTTCATCGGACCGAGAATACTCCTTTTCGGGCTCGAATTGTTATCAAACGCTTCATACCTGAGAGAAGCTTAAGGTTGATTATGTTTTATGATAGAGACCTCCAGAGAAGGCATAGAAAACAAGGATGGTGATGGCTGGTAACGATTTGAAGGGAACCGAGTACTGACAGAGTTGTGAGGGTAACTGATATAACCCGATTGGGCACACCATGGAGAGTTACTTCTTCTCGAGACGCGTGTAGGCAAAAGCGGATTAGTAAGTGATGTCTTATTGACTTGGTTGTATGTAAGTTGATATCATAGGACATCTGCTTGATACAAACCATTCACATGCTTCTTATGACTTAAGGATTTGGATTTGATTGTGTTTCACACGTTTTAGAATAACCCATTACACCGACTTCGGAATACCAAAGAGCAGGAGGTTGTGCGCCATTTCTATAGACTATCTTTTCTAATCGCTCCTTCCGATAACGAAAAGTATGGTCGGCAGAGAAAGCTGACCATCCACCGTAAACAGCCTGCTGCTGTTACACGACATCCAGTCAGCAGTTTAACTTAGCACCCGAATCCCGTCATAGCATGAGGTATTTATGCTATGACTAACTGCATTTTTTTCTCTTACCATTATTCAACAGACCTTTCTTTTATGGTGGGTACAAATAGCTAGTTGGTTTGCTGCTCTATCCGCAAGTTGTGGTGTAATTGGTCGGAACTTGTACTACATTAGTAACCAGAAAATCGCGTTTTCGATTCCCGTCACGATCCAGACTTTCATTTTCAAAAACCATAGTCACACCCTTAAATAAGTTCTATCAAGAGGTTCCTTGACAGTAGCTTATGCTGGTCAATATCTCTCAATTATAATAACAGTTTTCATTGAACAAAGAGAGACTAACTTGCTAATTTGGTAATGTTGACTGTTATGGACCATCGTAGTGATGTTTTTCATATTTCTGTTTCACAGAACATCATCGAAGATAGTTCTTGCCAATGATGGTACTGAAGTTATGTGTACCTTCTGTCACGTGAGTACAGCCATTTTATACCCTAATGAAACTTGTTCACTGTTTTCAATTTTAGTAATACATTTTATTTTGTGATAAATTATAGCCAACTGTTCTTCACGCCTGTTAGGTAGTAGTAGATGCAGACAAACAGATAGAATCAAAGTAGAACCTCCCATGCAAGTGAGGCACCTTGGGCTACCACACTTCACATTAGTATGTAAAAAACAGGCGGATATAAGAATACTCGTATCAAAGTAGATAAAGTTGTGTGAGAGAATAAACAATTTGAAAATAAAGGTTAGTGCAAATATTCAAGCTGTAGAAGACGTCAAAGAGTGAATACATCTGCTCCATTGTCACCAGTTTCTAGCCATGTCACCAAGAGTTCTCCAACACTCATTCTCATCGTCTCGAGGACTTCAGTCAGGTAGTCTACATCTCCTCACACGGCTCAGAACAGCAGTCAGCGACTTCATTGACTGGTCCCATGTCTTAATCTGGTCATCCTGAACCTAATCCAGCTTCCCTTAGCATCTCTTACATCAAAGTAAGCGGTGGCTGTGCATGCGCATCACATGTCCAGGCCAGCTCAGTCGATCAAGGTTCACAAACTCACCAATCGACCTTCCAATCTTGCTTACTACCGTGCACCTGACCTCGAATTGACTGACACGGTGATTTCACTAAAAGTGAACAACGCCATGAAGACATCTGTGATCGAAACCCAGTAATCGCTAGATGTCTCCTAGTTTTAACGACTGTCTTACAGAGTAGCATGGACTGCAGTCCAGTATGCTCGTCCTTTGATAGGTAGTCGGATTACCACGCTAATCGGCGCCACAGATGACACAAGTTGGTAAATGCCAAGCGGGCCTTCTGTATCTGAGATGAGACTTCATCATCAACCACCCCGTTCGAGTTGATGCAACTCCCAAGTAGGTGAAGTGGCTGACACATTCCACCACTTCATTGCCCATCATTAAACTGGGAGTACTTTCAGCAGCAGACCAGCCTCACAGCATCACCTTACATTTGTCAGGTGCGAAACGCATGCAAAACATATTCAGATTTCTGGTCAACGCGTTCACAAGACCCTGTCTGCATTTCGCTATCGTCCTCGGCTGGCAGGAAAATATCGTCTGCATGCTTCAAGTCCACCAGATGACCTTCAAGGAGTAGATCAACCCCTACGAAGTCAGACATACTTCGGGTTATTTCCATAAATACGTCTGCAGCGAAGTTAAATTAGAACGGTGAAAGTGCACATCTCTGACGGACACCACTAGTAGTCAACTCACCCGACAATACTCCATTAGACCTTACATGGTTGCATGAATTAGAGTAGATAGCTTTGGTTAGCGTTATATACTTGCTCGGTACTCCCCTCACAATCAGACACTGCACAACACCTGATGGTTGACAGAGTCAAATTCCGCGTTCAGGTCAAAAAATATGGCAAGTGTAGATCACTGGTTAGCGGGTATGCGTATGTTCAAGAATCTGTCGAAGGGTAAAAATATGATCAATGCACCCTCGTCCAAGTGTGAAACCTGCTTCTTTCTCTCGAGTTTGCTGTTCTGGAGCTTCAGTTAGGCATCGGATAACTAAAGACCCTAGGATCGCAGACAATATTAGTCAAGCTAATTCCTCTATGATTGTTAAAGGAAGGCTTATGTCTTTTCTTATAGACTGGGATGATCAGTGAAGTACTCCAGTCTGACAGAACTACGTATGATCCCATACACTGCCTAGTACCTCCATCACTCTAATCATCAAGTTATTACCTCCACCCTTAAAAACTTTCGGTGGGAAACTGTCACATTCTGCTACTTTGCATCATTTCAGATTCGACACAGCTTTCTCAACTTCAAGAAAATTTGGAGAACTGACATCTACATCCCATTCAAGTTCAGACTGGATGTTGAGTAACTGAAGCATTGCTGGGAGCTAACTGAACTCTGCTTCAGAGTGTTTTGCCCTACGTTCTAGTCGCCTGTCCTGTGAGATTATCAGCGTCCAACCCCTTTCGGTGGGAGTTTCACTTACCATTGTTTCTCTCTTGCCGGTATCCTTCATAAACCGAAATAGTTGCTGAGTGTTACCCACAGTTGATGCCTTCTGCATCTCTCTATCCCCCTTTCTCCACCCACCGCTGCTCTAAATCGACGCAAAGAATCTTAGTCAACTTACACTTGAGTTGCTGTCACTCTCCATTGTGGTCAGAGCCAGTCATCTCGAATAAGTCTCGTGAAACAGAATCGCTTCATATACCTAAAGTTAGTGCTGTCTAGAAACAGGTTATTGTCAGAACAAAATTGTGACAGACGATCACTATTGTCAGTTTGTTGCCATTGGACTCCATAAATACCACCAACACACCTTTTCGATTGATTCAGCCTCCCTACTTGAGTGTTAAAGTCCTCTGTCATTATGACTACATGTGAACGTTTTGGTTTCTGTAGCAAGGTTGACAGCTTTTCATAGAATTCGTAGTTTGCATTATGGGAACTGTAGTCAGTCAGTGGGTGGTTTGGCGGAGATTACGAATTGGCACTTGTCGGTCTCACGACCCTTCTTATTCCTTACAGACCGATTCAGTCGAACACCACATAGACAGTTGGATTCAGTTGAGAAGGGCACTTTCTGCTTTACAGCTGAATGCTATGTCTACACGAGCTAGTCCACGAGAGCTAGCCACTGGGTTTCCGGATACTCGTAAGGTGTATTTTGAAGACTCACAGCACTGGTGAAGTAAAGTGAAGTGAGGTGAGGTGAATTTAGTTACCACATACCTGTTGTGTAGGCTGTAGGTTGTGTGTCTCAGATACACAGCATACATGCATGGTTCGAGATCCCAGAGTTTTAGCGGGCGATGCTTGGTGCTCGATTATTCATACAGTTCGGACATTGAAATCTCGTACATGAAATCGATGAACGGAGTCTTAGGAGACTAGGAATGAGGTTTCGATGACTTTGATTGTTGGTAATGACTGCAGAATGAGTTATGGAAGGGGTTTGCTATTGGTATGTGAAAGAGTAGGAGGAGAAAGAGTTGAGGAGAATAGGTTATGTTTGATTGGGTCTTATATGCCACTGGAAGCGTTCTGTGGGGGTGGTTGACACTTCCCAACTGCCCACACCGTGGAGGGCTAGTTGTTCTTAAGGTACTTGAAAGAGTAAGGGATTTGTGTGATCGCAAAGCCCATGAGACATCTGCTTCAGGTCTGTCACACACGGGCTTTTGTGGGATGTATTCTTTTTTAGGTTTGGGTGTTTTGGCACCGGATAGTCCAAACTTATACCTTTCCTTCCGGTAGTCCATAGGTCTGACGAGATATTCGACTACCTATTGTTGTTAAAGGACGAGGTATACTGTGCTGCCATGATTCTATCCTGATAAGGAGCTGTGGCGATTGAGAGATATGACGAGATTAGAGGTTTGTGACCATAAGGATTTTCGTAGCGTCAGTCACATGTGGTGGGATCACCATTTGAGGTATGTTGAGGTGGATCGAAGGGTACTTGGCAAGATAGGCAAGTCGATTGACGAGGTAGGTTGTGAACGTTGATCGGGTGAGGTGGGTTGGATATGTGTTGTGCGTACCGATCCACCACCCACCTTTAGTGGGGACGCTAAGGGAAGGTGGATTAGGTTGGAAGATGGTTCAGGTTGGCCAGACGAAGATATGGAACCAGTCGATGAAGTCGTTGACTGTTGGTATGAGGTGTTTGGGGAGATTTAGACTACCTGACTGAGGTCTTAATGATTATAGGAATCAATGTTTGAGAACTCTTAGCGACATGGCTAGAAATTGGTGACAATAGTACATACGTATTCACTCTTTAACATCTGTTGCTTGAATGTTCTCAGTAACCATTATCTGTAAATTGTTTATTTCTCTGACTTAACTTCGTCTACTCTTTTACTGTGCATCTGTTGTTTGTATACTACTGTAGAGTGTTACAGCTTGGCACGTTGATTTTCTCTGTCAGTTTCTGGCATGATATGCCTTTGTAGTAACATGCCTTCCATCTGCTTATTTTGTCTGGGTTTTTTTTAATGCATGCCTAGCCACCCTGCATGTTTAGGATCTATCGGCGTCAGTCAAACGAAATATAAAGTACTGAAAGGGAGAAAGGAAGAATGAGAAAATGGTGAGATACGGTATGGCATCGTTGAGATGAGGACAATGTGTGTATACATATACGCCACTGACATCGGTTCTCAACCATATCACACAGAGTCATGCTCCAACCACTAGTTTCTCTTGTCCCACAGACCCTAACCGGCTAGTCTGGATCGCCCCACATGGCTCAAACAAGCAGTCCAGAGACTTCAAACATTGATACCGTGTTTTAGTCTGGCCACCTCAGGCCTCTTTCCAGCCTGAACCTACTTCAGCCAACATTGTGTGACGGGGCGATTGGCGACTAGGCATACGTAGTACGTGTCCCAACCATCTCAGTCGATGAAGTTCATAACCTCGTCAACCGACTTACTTCTTCTCCCTAAAACTCTACTTCTGACTTCTGCGTTACTCATGTGGTGACACCACGGAATACGGCTTATACTACGAAGGCAGTGGTGGTCAAACGCCCGAAGTCTTCTCATCTCTTCCACCTTCAATGACCATGTTTCATAGCTAAGCAGTGGGACAGACCGGACTGCTGTGCAGTACGCATTACGTTTCATTGTTATTAGTAAATAGGTATGAGGTCTGAGAACGACTCATCACAATGAAATCCATCTTTTTATTTTGTAAGAGTTATATTTTATGTTTCTTTTATTCTTTTTTAGTATCCCATGTGCGACACAACCTCTTCTGATATTGATCCAGATAGGTTAGCCACAGAGTCGATGAAACATTCTGCGTCATTATCCAATCCCACCGGTTGTAGCAAAGAAATCATTTCTGAAGGTGTAAATAAGGCGTCATTGTGTTACTCTTGTTCATTAATGTTTGAAGAGCTTTCTCACTGCACATAAAATGACTGCCGTTTCACACGTATTTTGTTATTCACCTCAGCTGAGTATTATGCAAATCAACTGGAGTGATTGTATATCTTGTGATATGGCTCTTTTGTTATGCCATTTCCATTTGGTTGTATTTTAACCTCATTGATACATCCTGTACAAAATTCAAGTAGATAATGTGATACTTCATGGTTTCGTTACATCACTTTTTTAGCCAGTGCATATGAACCTTTTATTGCAACGAATCAACAGTTAATCAACTCATTGTATGATCTTTGTTGCTTTTTTTCACTGAAATATTCTTTGACGAATGGTATACAGATGCTCCCACACGTGCCATACAATGTATCGGAATGTCTGAATTACTGGGTCTATCTCATTTCATTTCCTTCTCTAGTTGTTAGTTTTCTGTTGGCAATTCTCACACATGTGAGTGCGATCATGAATGTGATCACATATCATTCCAAGCTCAAATTCAGTAATCCCATTTATGCTACTGTGATTGAATAACAAACACATAGGTATCCTAAGACTCAGACAGAATTTTGATAATGTGGAGTATCGGCCTTTAGCCGTAAGTTCTTTGTCCTCTGTCTCAGCCTTACTTTCTCACTTATCTCTTTTAAGTAAGCTCCTTTAGGTCGTAAGTACAGGTGTACTGTATGGTCCGGTTAAAATGTTATGGTAATGCATGCATTCCGGTTTACAGTGATAAGACTATTGTGTTTAGTAGGTGATTGGAAGATTCTTGTTAGATGTTTGAAACAAGAATTATCTGAGGTAACATGTTTTCAGTAAGCAATAACTATGATCAATGAATGAAACTTAGGTAAATACTGTAGCAAGATGCGATAAGCTTTGTGCAACATTTAAATCGTATCTCCTTACTCAGATGTTTACGAGATGAGTCTGTTTACACGACGTTAGACCATCTTTTGATCCCCACTGACAGGCAGATATCAACTTGCGAACCAACTCGCCGTCTTTTCATTCAGCTCTAGGATTTTGAAGTGAAGAAACTCGCCTCAGCATGCATAATGGGGGTTCTAATCTGAAGTACAGAGACCGTCCGGTGTACTTAATCTGTAATTTCAAGATGTTTTCTTACGACGATATGCTCTTTGATATGTCATGGGCGACAGGATAATGAGTTTCACGATGCATGCGAGGTACGAAGAAAGCTGTAGGGTATATTCTTGCTGTCTCCCCAGAGTGGCATGCTATTAGGAACGAGTTGGCTGCGGTGCTTGCCTATATCTCTGTTATGGGTTGCGTGTCATTGATGAGATCCATTCTGGTCCCTGCACCGGCGGTCGCTATCGAAAGCTGAAATCGATGAAGCTTGTATCATCCACCCTGACTGAGGAGTGGATCTTCGAAAGCAGTCATCGTTTGATCACTGAACCTGGTCAACCACGCAGACAAGGTTTGAAATGCCTTGGTGCCGCCGTTTAACCGCGGTAAGAGTGAGGGTTGGCATTAGTTGAGTGTGAGGCACGACCTGCCTTAGCCGAGCACACAATACCATCCCTGCTAAGGAGTTAAAGGTAGATACCTGAGACTAAGGTTTTTCCCGTAACAGGAATGCATGACCCGTTGTCTACACCGTTTTCGTGCATATTCATTTATAATTGGGGCTGGCTTGCTAGTCGGTGGCGTTCAGCTGGACTGGAAACAGGAAAGGCTTGTGAAACCTCGGTAACGATTGGAGGTGGACGGTATTAGTGACAATAGAAACTGTTATAATGTAATATCACACCAATGATGACGAAATCAATATGTTCTACAAGTATGTTTCAGTGGAAGAAAGCGAGATGGCGAAGGGGAATAAGGAGCAGAGGGTCAGTGATGTCTATCTGATTCCTAAATATGAGTTCAGTCTATATAAGGCTGGGACAGGTGTAGGGGCTGACATGATTAGAATTGAAATTGGACTGATATGAAAAAACCTCTTCTCGGTTCCTTGACTCAACCAGTAACAAATAAGCACAAGCCAAAAGCAGAGAAAATTGAACGGATGTATTTTGCCCATCCATTGTAGAACATTGCAAAAATGTATGTATATTTATGGGCATTTACTCAGTAACTCAGCGAACGGGTCGCTGAGAGCGCGAGCTTGCTGAGTTTAATTGGAAATTTGGCATAGGTTCGAAAATTTCTTAAGTGGTGTGACAATAATTGATTTTTCGGTCATTTTTAGGTAGTAATATCTGCTGACAGTGATATAATTTAGCACTTAAAGGTCACTATCAAGTGAAGATTTTCATACGACGAACTG
>OX104134.1:5866879-6046596 GCA_944470555.2 Heterobilharzia americana
TTATTTAAGACGTTATCCTAAATGGCCTGATGCCAGAAAATTGTTTTCTCAAAATAATACAACCAAATACCTAACTGAGTTAGATTTGAAACTAGCTATCTAACCTCCAGAAAGCACATATGGGCTTTATCTGTACCACCAAGGTGCTGAGAAAATGGCGAGTAAGGCTGTTTACTGCTTCAAAGAACACCCGGTCAATAACTCTTCGAATTCCTTGTAATCTCTTGATGCTCGCTTGTCTATTCTAACGTCAGAAGATCTCTCAGTTGTGTTGTAGCGCGTGATACCATGATCCATCCGTTCGGCTGAAATTTCAAAATTACCATCTAAGTACCTTTCTGTCTGGCTTAACCTATCCACTTGTGCATTGAAATCACTCGCTGAGACAACCGCATCTTAGCATTTGGCCCACAGTAGCAGGTTAGATAGTTTCCACTCAAACTTATGCTTTACGTCATGCAACCTGAAGTCAGTGAGTGGTTAACAGAGATTACAAAGAGACAACGGCGAGTTGTACTGCTCTTTTTAGTCCTCACTATGCCATCCAGTAGAACAGCGCACAGGCGACTGTCAACTGGGATCCAGTCGATCAGCACACCTGCCTTAAGACTCAAAGCTATACCTACACCTGCGAGACCGTAATATCTAGCCGTTGAATTTCCAGGAAATTTCTGGGTTTATTTTGAAGATTCACCCAATTAACCAGATGAGGTCAAGGGAATAACTACAGTTAGATCCTTTGTTTTTGAGAGACAAACACAACACACTTTCATAGAATGAGATGCTAGAGTTTTGTGTAGAGAAGCTTGTTGTCCCACCAGACAGAGTGTAGAATTTGAAAAATCAGGTACGTAGTTTGGAGTACGATTTCATCGGACCGAGAATACTCCTTTTCGGGCTCGAATTGTTATCAAACGCTTCATACCTGAGAGAAGCTTAAGGTTGATTATGTTTTATGATAGAGACCTCCAGAGAAGGCATAGAAAACAAGGATGGTGATGGCTGGTAACGATTTGAAGGGAACCGAGTACTGACAGAGTTGTGAGGGTAACTGATATAACCCGATTGGGCACACCATGGAGAGTTACTTCTTCTCGAGACGCGTGTAGGCAAAAGCGGATTAGTAAGTGATGTCTTATTGACTTGGTTGTATGTAAGTTGATATCATAGGACATCTGCTTGATACAAACCATTCACATGCTTCTTATGACTTAAGGATTTGGATTTGATTGTGTTTCACACGTTTTAGAATAACCCATTACACCGACTTCGGAATACCAAAGAGCAGGAGGTTGTGCGCCATTTCTATAGACTATCTTTTCTAATCGCTCCTTCCGATAACGAAAAGTATGGTCGGCAGAGAAAGCTGACCATCCACCGTAAACAGCCTGCTGCTGTTACACGACATCCAGTCAGCAGTTTAACTTAGCACCCGAATCCCGTCATAGCATGAGGTATTTATGCTATGACTAACTGCATTTTTTTCTCTTACCATTATTCAACAGACCTTTCTTTTATGGTGGGTACAAATAGCTAGTTGGTTTGCTGCTCTATCCGCAAGTTGTGGTGTAATTGGTCGGAACTTGTACTACATTAGTAACCAGAAAATCGCGTTTTCGATTCCCGTCACGATCCAGACTTTCATTTTCAAAAACCATAGTCACACCCTTAAATAAGTTCTATCAAGAGGTTCCTTGACAGTAGCTTATGCTGGTCAATATCTCTCAATTATAATAACAGTTTTCATTGAACAAAGAGAGACTAACTTGCTAATTTGGTAATGTTGACTGTTATGGACCATCGTAGTGATGTTTTTCATATTTCTGTTTCACAGAACATCATCGAAGATAGTTCTTGCCAATGATGGTACTGAAGTTATGTGTACCTTCTGTCACGTGAGTACAGCCATTTTATACCCTAATGAAACTTGTTCACTGTTTTCAATTTTAGTAATACATTTTATTTTGTGATAAATTATAGCCAACTGTTCTTCACGCCTGTTAGGTAGTAGTAGATGCAGACAAACAGATAGAATCAAAGTAGAACCTCCCATGCAAGTGAGGCACCTTGGGCTACCACACTTCACATTAGTATGTAAAAAACAGGCGGATATAAGAATACTCGTATCAAAGTAGATAAAGTTGTGTGAGAGAATAAACAATTTGAAAATAAAGGTTAGTGCAAATATTCAAGCTGTAGAAGACGTCAAAGAGTGAATACATCTGCTCCATTGTCACCAGTTTCTAGCCATGTCACCAAGAGTTCTCCAACACTCATTCTCATCGTCTCGAGGACTTCAGTCAGGTAGTCTACATCTCCTCACACGGCTCAGAACAGCAGTCAGCGACTTCATTGACTGGTCCCATGTCTTAATCTGGTCATCCTGAACCTAATCCAGCTTCCCTTAGCATCTCTTACATCAAAGTAAGCGGTGGCTGTGCATGCGCATCACATGTCCAGGCCAGCTCAGTCGATCAAGGTTCACAAACTCACCAATCGACCTTCCAATCTTGCTTACTACCGTGCACCTGACCTCGAATTGACTGACACGGTGATTTCACTAAAAGTGAACAACGCCATGAAGACATCTGTGATCGAAACCCAGTAATCGCTAGATGTCTCCTAGTTTTAACGACTGTCTTACAGAGTAGCATGGACTGCAGTCCAGTATGCTCGTCCTTTGATAGGTAGTCGGATTACCACGCTAATCGGCGCCACAGATGACACAAGTTGGTAAATGCCAAGCGGGCCTTCTGTATCTGAGATGAGACTTCATCATCAACCACCCCGTTCGAGTTGATGCAACTCCCAAGTAGGTGAAGTGGCTGACACATTCCACCACTTCATTGCCCATCATTAAACTGGGAGTACTTTCAGCAGCAGACCAGCCTCACAGCATCACCTTACATTTGTCAGGTGCGAAACGCATGCAAAACATATTCAGATTTCTGGTCAACGCGTTCACAAGACCCTGTCTGCATTTCGCTATCGTCCTCGGCTGGCAGGAAAATATCGTCTGCATGCTTCAAGTCCACCAGATGACCTTCAAGGAGTAGATCAACCCCTACGAAGTCAGACATACTTCGGGTTATTTCCATAAATACGTCTGCAGCGAAGTTAAATTAGAACGGTGAAAGTGCACATCTCTGACGGACACCACTAGTAGTCAACTCACCCGACAATACTCCATTAGACCTTACATGGTTGCATGAATTAGAGTAGATAGCTTTGGTTAGCGTTATATACTTGCTCGGTACTCCCCTCACAATCAGACACTGCACAACACCTGATGGTTGACAGAGTCAAATTCCGCGTTCAGGTCAAAAAATATGGCAAGTGTAGATCACTGGTTAGCGGCTATGCGAATCTGTCGAAGGGTAAAAATATGATCAATGCACCCTCGTCCAAGTGTGAAACCTGCTTCTTTCTCTCGAGTTTGCTGTTCTGGAGCTTCAGTTAGGCATCGGATAACTAAAGACCCTAGGATCGCAGACAATATTAGTCAAGCTAATTCCTCTATGATTGTTAAAGGAAGGCTTATGTCTTTTCTTATAGACTGGGATGATCAGTGAAGTACTCCAGTCTGACAGAACTACGTACGATCCCATACACTGCCTAGTACCTCCATCACTCTAATCATCAAGTTATTACCTCCACCCTTAAAAACTTTCGGTGGGAAACTGTCACATTCTGCTACTTTGCATCATTTCAGATTCGACACAGCTTTCTCAACTTCAAGAAAATTTGGAGAACTGACATCTACATCCCATTCAAGTTCAGACTGGATGTTGAGTAACTGAAGCATTGCTGGGAGCTAACTGAACTCTGCTTCAGAGTGTTTTGCCCTACGTTCTAGTCGCCTGTCCTGTGAGATTATCAGCGTCCAACCCCTTTCGGTGGGAGTTTCACTTACCATTGTTTCTCTCTTGCCGGTATCCTTCATAAACCGAAATAGTTGCTGAGTGTTACCCACAGTTGATGCCTTCTGCATCTCTCTATCCCCCTTTCTCCACCCACCGCTGCTCTAAATCGACGCAAAGAATCTTAGTCAACTTACACTTGAGTTGCTGTCACTCTCCATTGTGGTCAGAGCCAGTCATCTCGAATAAGTCTCGTGAAACAGAATCGCTTCATATACCTAAAGTTAGTGCTGTCTAGAAACAGGTTATTGTCAGAACAAAATTGTGACAGACGATCACTATTGTCAGTTTGTTGCCATTGGACTCCATAAATACCACCAACACACCTTTTCGATTGATTCAGCCTCCCTACTTGAGTGTTAAAGTCCTCTGTCATTATGACTACATGTGAACGTTTTGGTTTCTGTAGCAAGGTTGACAGCTTTTCATAGAATTCGTAGTTTGCATTATGGGAACTGTAGTCAGTCAGTGGGTGGTTTGGCGGAGATTACGAATTGGCACTTGTCGGTCTCACGACCCTTCTTATTCCTTACAGACCGATTCAGTCGAACACCACATAGACAGTTGGATTCAGTTGAGAAGGGCACTTTCTGCTTTACAGCTGAATGCTATGTCTACACGAGCTAGTCCACGAGAGCTAGCCACTGGGTTTCCGGATACTCGTAAGGTGTATTTTGAAGACTCACAGCACTGGTGAAGTAAAGTGAAGTGAGGTGAGGTGAATTTAGTTACCACATACCTGTTGTGTAGGCTGTAGGTTGTGTGTCTCAGATACACAGCATACATGCATGGTTCGAGATCCCAGAGTTTTAGCGGGCGATGCTTGGTGCTCGATTATTCATACAGTTCGGACATTGAAATCTCGTACATGAAATCGATGACGGAGTCTTAGGAGACTAGGAATGAGGTTTCGATGACTTTGATTGTTGGTAATGACTGCAGAATGAGTTATGGAAGGGGTTTGCTATTGGTATGTGAAAGAGTAGGAGGAGAAAGAGTTGAGGAGAATAGGTTATGTTTGATTGGGTCTTATATGCCACTGGAAGCGTTCTGTGGGGGTGGTTGACACTTCCCAACTGCCCACACCGTGGAGGGCTAGTTGTTCTTAAGGTACTTGAAAGAGTAAGGGATTTGTGTGATCGCAAAGCCCATGAGACATCTGCTTCAGGTCTGTCACACACGGGCTTTTGTGGGATGTATTCTTTTTTAGGTTTGGGTGTTTTGGCACCGGATAGTCCAAACTTATACCTTTCCTTCCGGTAGTCCATAGGTCTGACGAGATATTCGACTACCTATTGTTGTTAAAGGACGAGGTATACTGTGCTGCCATGATTCTATCCTGATAAGGAGCTGTGGCGATTGAGAGATATGACGAGATTCGAGGTTTGTGACCATAAGGATTTTCGTAGCGTCAGTCACATGTGGTGGGATCACCATTTGAGGTATGTTGAGGTGGATCGAAGGGTACTTGGCAAGATAGGCAAGTCGATTGACGAGGTAGGTTGTGAACGTTGATCGGGTGAGGTGGGTTGGATATGTGTTGTGCGTACCGATCCACCACCCACCTTTAGTGGGGACGCTAAGGGAAGGTGGATTAGGTTGGAAGATGGTTCAGGTTGGCCAGACGAAGATATGGAACCAGTCGATGAAGTCGTTGACTGTTGGTATGAGGTGTTTGGGGAGATTTAGACTACCTGACTGAGGTCTTAATGATTATAGGAATCAATGTTTGAGAACTCTTAGCGACATGGCTAGAAATTGGTGACAATAGTACATACGTATTCACTCTTTAACATCTGTTGCTTGAATGTTCTCAGTAACCATTATCTGTAAATTGTTTATTTCTCTGACTTAACTTCGTCTACTCTTTTACTGTGCATCTGTTGTTTGTATACTACTGTAGAGTGTTACAGCTTGAGCTCACGTTGATTTTCTCTGTCAGTTTCTGGCATGATATGCCTTTGTAGTAACATGCCTTCCATCTGCTTATTTTGTCTGGGGTTTTTTTTAATGCATGCCTAGCCACCCTGCATGTTTAGGATCTATCGGCGTCAGTCAAACGAAATATAAAGTACTGAAAGGGAGAAAGGAAGAATGAGAAAATGGTGAGATACGGTATGGCATCGTTGAGATGAGGACAATGTGTGTATACATATACGCCACTGACATCGGTTCTCAACCATATCACACAGAGTCATGCTCCAACCACTAGTTTCTCTTGTCCCACAGACCCTAACCGGCTAGTCTGGATCGCCCCACATGGCTCAAACAAGCAGTCCAGAGACTTCAAACATTGATACCGTGTTTTAGTCTGGCCACCTCAGGCCTCTTTCCAGCCTGAACCTACTTCAGCCAACATTGTGTGACGGGGCGATTGGCGACTAGGCATACGTAGTACGTGTCCCAACCATCTCAGTCGATGAAGTACATAACCTCGTCAACCGACTTACTTCTTCTCCCTAAAACTCTACTTCTGACTTCTGCGTTACTCATGTGGTGACACCACGGAATACGGCTTATACTACGAAGGCAGTGGTGGTCAAACGCCCGAAGTCTTCTCATCTCTTCCACCTTCAATGACCATGTTTCATAGCTAAGCAGTGGGACAGACCGGACTGCTGTGCAGTACGCATTACGTTTCATTGTTATTAGTGAATAGGTATGAGGTCTGAGAACGACTCATCACAATGAAATCCATCTTTTTATTTTGTAAGAGTTATATTTTATGTTTCTTTTATTCTTTTTTAGTATCCCATGTGCGACACAACCTCTTCTGATATTGATCCAGATAGGTTAGCCACAGAGTCGATGAAACATTCTGCGTCATTATCCAATCCCACCGGTTGTAGCAAAGAAATCATTTCTGAAGGTGTAAATAAGGCGTCATTGTGTTACTCTTGTTCATTAATGTTTGAAGAGCTTTCTCACTGCACATAAAATGACTGCCGTTTCACACGTATTTTGTTATTCACCTCAGCTGAGTATTATGCAAATCAACTGGAGTGATTGTATATCTTGTGATATGGCTCTTTTGTTATGCCATTTCCATTTGGTTGTATTTTAACCTCATTGATACATCCTGTACAAAATTCAAGTAGATAATGTGATACTTCATGGTTTCGTTACATCACTTTTTTAGCCAGTGCATATGAACCTTTTATTGCAACGAATCAACAGTTAATCAACTCATTGTATGATCTTTGTTGCTTTTTTTCACTGAAATATTCTTTGACGAATGGTATACAGATGCTCCCACACGTGCCATACAATGTATCGGAATGTCTGAATTACTGGGTCTATCTCATTTCATTTCCTTCTCTAGTTGTTAGTTTTCTGTTGGCAATTCTCACACATGTGAGTGCGATCATGAATGTGATCACATATCATTCCAAGCTCAAATTCAGTAATCCCATTTATGCTACTGTGATTGAATAACAAACACATAGGTATCCTAAGACTCAGACAGAATTTTGATAATGTGGAGTATCGGCCTTTAGCCGTAAGTTCTTTGTCCTCTGTCTCAGCCTTACTTTCTCACTTATCTCTTTTAAGTAAGCTCCTTTAGGTCGTAAGTACAGGTGTACTGTATGGTCCGGTTAAAATGTTATGGTAATGCATGCATTCCGGTTTACAGTGATAAGACTATTGTGTTTAGTAGGTGATTGGAAGATTCTTGTTAGATGTTTGAAACAAGAATTATCTGAGGTAACATGTTTTCAGTAAGCAATAACTATGATCAATGAATGAAACTTAGGTAAATACTGTAGCAAGATGCGATAAGCTTTGTGCAACATTTAAATCGTATCTCCTTACTCAGATGTTTACGAGATGAGTCTGTTTACACGACGTTAGACCATCTTTTGATCCCCACTGACAGGCAGATATCAACTTGCGAACCAACTCGCCGTCTTTTCATTCAGCTCTAGGATTTTGAAGTGAAGAAACTCGCCTCAGCATGCATAATGGGGGTTCTAATCTGAAGTACAGAGACCGTCCGGTGTACTTAATCTGTAATTTCAAGATGTTTTCTTACGACGATATGCTCTTTGATATGTCATGGGCGACAGGATAATGAGTTTCACGATGCATGCGAGGTACGAAGAAAGCTGTAGGGTATATTCTTGCTGTCTCCCCAGAGTGGCATGCTATTAGGAACGAGTTGGCTGCGGTGCTTGCCTATATCTCTGTTATGGGTTGCGTGTCATTGATGAGATCCATTCTGGTCCCTGCACCGGCGGTCGCTATCGAAAGCTGAAATCGATGAAGCTTGTATCATCCACCCTGACTGAGGAGTGGATCTTCGAAAGCAGTCATCGTTTGATCACTGAACCTGGTCAACCACGCAGACAAGGTTTGAAATGCCTTGGTGCCGCCGTTTAACCGCGGTAAGAGTGAGGGTTGGCATTAGTTGAGTGTGAGGCACGACCTGCCTTAGCCGAGCACACAATACCATCCCTGCTAAGGAGTTAAAGGTAGATACCTGAGACTAAGGTTTTTCCCGTAACAGGAATGCATGACCCGTTGTCTACACCGTTTTCGTGCATATTCATTTATAATTGGGGCTGGCTTGCTAGTCGGTGGCGTTCAGCTGGACTGGAAACAGGAAAGGCTTGTGAAACCTCGGTAACGATTGGAGGTGGACGGTATTAGTGACAATAGAAACTGTTATAATGTAATATCACACCAATGATGACGAAATCAATATGTTCTACAAGTATGTTTCAGTGGAAGAAAGCGAGATGGCGAAGGGGAATAAGGAGCAGAGGGTCAGTGATGTCTATCTGATTCCTAAATATGAGTTCAGTCTATATAAGGCTGGGACAGGTGTAGGGCTGACATGATTAGAATTGAAATTGGACTGATATGAAAAAACCTCTTCTCGGTTCCTTGACTCAACCAGTAACAAATAAGCACAAGCCAAAAGCAGAGAAAATTGAACGGATGTATTTTGCCCATCCATTGTAGAACATTGCAAAAATGTATGTATATTTATGGGCATTTACTCAGTAACTCAGCGAACGGGTCGCTGAGAGCGCGAGCTTGCTGAGTTTAATTGGAAATTTGGCATAGGTTCGAAAATTTCTTAAGTGGTGTGACAATAATTGATTTTTCGGTCATTTTTAGGTAGTAATATCTGCTGACAGTGATATAATTTAGCACTTAAAGGTCACTATCAAGTGAAGATTTTCATACGACGAACTGCGACATACACATCTAAGTATTATGCGAATCTGTCGCCTATAAAGCTAGCTGTATAAGCCTTGTTGCATAACACTGATCAAAGTTTAGCCGCCAAGTTTTTGTAATGTGACTATTAAGGTAAGTGATGCGATATATTATTTTGGTGTTAGATGTTAGGTCTCTGACTTCAGCACTGAGTGACACTGTCTTCGATCTCCTAGGGAACGCTAGTTTCCTTCTGGTTGCGGATACACTTTACCGATGAGTGCCAGCAAGCTCGAAACCTGATTTGAGCTCCATTTCCTGCCGACTGACTGCCTACATTAAAACAAGTCAATGTTTAAAAATTCCATTACCGAGAAGGATGAATAAGAAGTCAGTAAGATGACTGTTACGACAAGAAATTTAAAATTTGTTTGATAAGCGAAAGAACAAAAATAGAATCAACATAAAACGGATCCATTTCATTTCGTTGATATCGTGTCAATTGCTTACGAACCAGAATATCAGAAAATATTGTTTACAAAGGTAGAGCTTGATAGGACATTGAGGAAGAAACGTCAGAGACGAAACCAACATCAAACCTCACACATATGTGCATCGGCTCGAGTTGCTACAATTCACAGTAGTACACAAAAGACTCATATCAAAGTAAAGTTGTGTGAGAGAACAAATAATTTCCAGATAATGGTTACTGCGATCACTCAAGCTATAGGAGACGTCAGAGTGAATACATCTCCATTGTCACCCATTTCCCAGCCATGTTACCAGGAGTTCTCAAACACTAATTCCTATCATTTTAAGACAGCCAGGTAGACTACATATCCCCAAGCACCTCACAGCAACTTCATTGATTGGTCCCGTGTCTTGGTCTGGCCAACCTGAACCATCTTCCAACCTAATCCAGCTTCTCTTAGCATCCCACCTCAAGGTAGTAGGTGGGTTGGGATGCGTAACACATGTTCAACCCACCTCACCCCATCAAGGTTCACAACCTACCTCGTCAATCGACTTGCCTATCTTGCCTAGTACCCTTCGAACGACTTCAACATAGCTCACATGGGAATTTCGCCTCATGCGAGTTATGCTACGAAGACACTTGTAATCGCCTCATATCTTCTCTTCTTAACGGCTATATCTCATAGCTCTGCATCAGGACAGAACAGACTGCCGCGCAGGTTGCCCGTCTTTGATAGGTTATAGGAAATCTCCCCATTGTCGCCACAGATGACGCATGTTGGCAAACGCCAAACAAACCTTCAGTACCCGAGATGAGATTTTGTCAGCAAGCAGCGTGTGCTAGCTGATGCCAACCCCGAAGTAAGTGAAGTGGTCAACACATTCCAACACTTCACTCTCTATCATTAAACTGGTTGCAGACCAGCCCTGAACCATCATCTTTCATTTGAAAGATGCTAAACACATGCCACACATACTCAGATTTCCGCGGGAAATATAGTTGACTCACCTTTGTCCAGGTAGGAATCCTACCTGCTTTTCTCGAGTTTATTGTCCTCCGGCTCCAGTTATTATTATTATTGTTTGTCCCTAGTGGAACATAGGGATTCAGTAGCACATCTCCATTCTACACTGTTCTCTGCAATCTTTTGAACCTGGCTCCACGACTGCCCGAAAGCTTTCATTTCTTCCCCAAACCACCTCCTCCATGTCACCCTCGATTCGGACGCCCAAATTGTCGTTCCCTATCTGGGTTCCACCCGAGGGACCGGTCAAGCGCGTGATGTCCCTAAATGATTTTATCAGAGTGTGCCCAATCCAATCCATCTCCATTTCCTTCTGCATATTTGTTGGGTAATGAGTTCTCGGTTGATTCGTTGCCGGATAGAATTCCTTCTTGCTTATTCTGTATGGCGATCTGAGGTTCAGTAACGAGCGTAGGCAGTTGTTGATGAATATTTGTAGTTCCTTAGAAATGCCTTTCGTAATGCGCCAACTTTCTGAACCATATAGAAGCACTGACGTTAGTGTTGAAAATCCGGATCTTGTTTTTTAGTCTGATTGCAGTAAATCTCCGCGCTGATTTCAGGTAAATGAAGGTCTGTCTTGCTTTTCCGGTCCTGGCTTTGGCGTCCTCATCTGTGCCGCCTGTAGTTGGAACAATGCTGCCTAGACAGGTGGAAGAGACAACTTTTTTTAGGTTTCTCCCGTTGATGTTGATTGGTGCTTGTTGTTGATGTTTTTGATCGAGTCTCTTCATCACCTCTGTCTTCTCTACTTTCACTTGAAGTCTCATCATCGCTACCCTGCCTCTTCTGTTAACTTGTTGGATTTTGCCTGTGGATCTTCAAGTTTGTGTGACATTAGACACAAGTTATCGGTGAAATCCAAATCTAGGGTCTTTTCCGCGGTCCAGCCAGTGTATCCCACTCTTCTCGCTCCTCACAGTTGGCTGTTGCATGATCCAGTCCAGTCGACCACATGGGTGATAGATGGTGACAGCCTTGTCTTACTCCTGTCTTCATTTCAAAGGCGTCACTGAGCTTTCCATTGTGAATCACTTGACATGTGGAGTCTTCATGTAGTTTATGAATGAGGTTGACAAAGGTTTGTGGTACTTCGTAGTGTTGAAGCAGTTTCCAAATTACTCCTCGGTCGACGCTGTCGAAAGCCTTTTCAAAATCGATGAAGTTGAGGTAGAGTTGAGTTGACTGGCATTCTGTACTCTGTTCTGTGATGATGCGTAGCGTAGCTTTGTAATTTGATGCGCACATGATTTGTTCTTCCTGAATCCAGCCTGTTCGGTCGTAATTTTGAATCGAGAGCATTTTCGTTTTAGTCTCTTTAGGATGATGCGGCTTAATATTTTGGTTGATGTGGACATGGACAGCAGCATGATTCTGTGGCAGTTCTCGCAAAGAGTTAGGTCTCCCTTGTTTGGGAGTTTGACAAGGTGACCTTCTTCCAGTCGAAAGGTACCTTTCCTTCCTTCCAAACCTTCTGCAGTAGTGGTGTGGACATGTCCTCTGCTGATCTCCGTGCGTCTGTTGTCAGTGCTTCTGGCGGGATTCCATCTGTTCCTGCTGCTTTCCCGCATTTCAGTAGCCTTATGGCGTACAGGACTTTGACTTTCGTCGTAGGGCTTGTGTTCACAGGTAGTTCTGTGGCTGGGCTGCTGATGGTTTTCCTGGAAAATTTGCAGGTGGTGGTAGTGGTGGTGGTGGTGGTGGTCGATTCAAGAGCTTTTGAAGTGGTCAGTCCATCGTTTCCTTTCATTTCTCTTCTTTGGTAACTAGCTTTCCTTCACTATTTTTCATTGGTTTAATCTGCGTTGATCTCTTCCCATCCCAGACAGTAACCTGGTTGTTTGATACAATGTTGTCAGGTCTGTGTCTCTCCTACCTACAGCCTGTTTCGCCTCACTCTCCAGTGTGTCGTAAAAGTGTCTTTTGTCTTTGCGCGCACTCTTCTTCACTTCTTTTTTCAGTGTAGTGTTTTATAGGTTGTACTCAGTTCTTCTTCTCGTGGTGCATCCTTGCGCTGGTTCATCTTCTGCTTCACCATCTTCCTCTCCCTCATCTATCAGCTTCCATGTGTCCGTCGAGATCCATTCCTTGTCTTGCCTTTACTTCTTCCTTCCTAACATGGCTATTCAGGTTTTTTTCCACATCTCTTTCAAAGAGTTCCAGTGTTCATCCACACAGGTTTCTTCAGGGATGTTGCCTAATGTCTCCCATTTTGTCCTGATGGCTGATGTGAAGATGTTGTTTGTAGTTCCATCCTTCAGCCCAGTTTCTGTTCTGGGTGTTGAACTTGAACTGTGATCTGTCATCAACGTCCCTGAAGACTTTCACCTTGATTGTGAAACTTCCTTACACTAGATGGATAGTGAGTGGTGTGAACCTACATCTGCTCCTCTTCTTGATCTTATGTCAAGTAGGCTGACTGCGTCTCCACTTTCTTGAGATTGAGATGAAGTCGATCTGATTTTTAGTGTGTCCTGATGTCTGGTGACATTCATGTCGCTTTGTGAATATCTTTGTGCTTGAACACAGTGCCTCCAATCACCAAATCGTTGAATGCGCAGAAGTTCGCAAACAGTTCTCTATTCTCATGCATTTCACCGAGCTCTTCTGGACCCATCGGACATTCGGCTTCCCGAATGCTTTCACCAACCGGCATCATTTCTTCTCCCTGATTACAGCGAGGAATAATTTATTTTTTACATTTTCTTCGTGCTTTGAAGTTTCTTCAGGGATTGGATTGGTTTTCCGTGGTAGGCTTGCCAGCCGTCAGCTCAACCTTACCTATTTATCCTGGCTTAGGTGCTGCTATTAACTAGTGAACTAGTTGATAATTGGAAACAGCATGAATTGAGTTATATCAAACGAAGCTGTCGCCCCTGATTGTTTTGACTGTTATATTTTCCAAAAGTGAGCTTGGTTTGGATAAGGATACTGTTCTGAATATGTTTATTGTTCGTCAAACAAACCCATAAACAGATGAAGAAGAGAGATATGATAGCTTCCCATTTCTAGACATTATTGTAGGAGGGTTTAATGAAACTCCTAAATGAAGTATATATCGAAAGGTAACATCAACAGACCAATACATGCAGTTCCTTAGTGTTGTACTTCACCAGCATGGGTGAAACCTGGTAAAAAGCTTAGCATACCACGCAACAGCCATCTGCTCTAATGATGATATAGAAGGAATGTTTGTCAATATCCACGAAGTAATTAGTAGGAATGGATATCCGTCCATTTATATCAGTGTTATTGATGCTAAGTCGAGAATGATTACAGTTCTTAAGAAACTTATCTACTTGAAACTTGAATTCATGGGTGGCTTTGTCAAACCATCACGCAACACATAAAGAGTGCATCACAAAGCACTTCTATCCTCCAGCTTATGTCTCATCTTCTAGAAACATTTGGTTCTTGATTGAAAGACAGACTGCCTACTTCTTCCACTTCTGCTTGCATATACCATTCTAACTGCTCCTGTGGAGGTATTTGCATATGGTGTTCGATAAGACGCGTCCATCGTTGGGTTTTCCAGCACCACTCATCATGACTGAATAAGGGACAGATTAGATGAATGAAGAGCTCGATATTTTTACATTTTGTCGACACTGAACACCAAATGAATTACTAGCAAAGCTATTAATTGTATACCAGTTAGTTTAACACATGGATTACAAATTCGTCTTCTACACATAACAGAAGTGATTACAATTTACCTTTATGAACTAAACCCTGGTACTTAAAAGAACTTTATCCAGTCGCTTGCATTACCATGGTGCTCAACATAGTGTTGTCTATGGTACTACTTTGTACCCCTCCACCCTCTTGTTATGTCAGTATCTTTTTGCACCCTTGTTCTTAAGTAGTTACTTGTTGGTTTGGACTGACAAGTCGGAAAAAACACTTTATTTACTTTGCCAATTGTTATCCGATTCGCCTAAGAATAAACTATTCCACATTATTATAATTACTGTATTCATCAGTTACATATTGGCTTCGCAAATTTATCATCTTCATGACTTACTTGAAATTTATAATTATTGTTAATCAACCCCCCCTACTATCTGATCGGTATTCTGATGATAATTGTAAAACTATGTATTCGTGTAGAGCGAGAGACGAAGATCTAATTAAAAAAGAATATATTTCTTTGCTTAATCAGTCTCTTTTATTAGTGTGAATTTTCAATGCTTCATGACTTTCATTTACCTGTATGCTTGTTATCATGCTTAATACATAAAAAGCAACATTTGTAACTATCAAATGTCAGCGATAGAAGTGCTAAAATTGAAATTTTACGGCTATGAAGAATCAAATCGTGGAGAAAGATATCTTTGCTCAACTCCGTGTTTCGATTTTTATTTGGACATACAATAAGAATAAATACACAGCTATCTTCATTTTGCTCTAGTGACAGCCTATGAGCATGAATTTCGTGATCAGAATGTCCAATCCAGAATTATCGAGTTTCAATATGCAGAACGGTAGTCATCAGTATGTAGAAGAAAATGAAAGGCTAATTAAGTCAAGGAACTCTTTTCGACGTTTTCATTCATAAAGTTTTAAGTTTGCAATTATATATGTATATATATTCACAGGCCGTGTTCCAGAATCCATAAAATCTGTTCAGAAGACAAGGATATTGAAACTGAAACTCTCAGAAGAACTCTACTGAGTAATGAATATCCCAGAAGATTTACTGATAAAAACTGAAAGAAACGAATTACTTCTAACCCTATTACGGTTCCAAACAAAATTTTAATCATGAAATCGCAATTCAAAGGTGATGCCAGAGCTGAAGTATTGAATAACCGTTTGTCGAAGTGTATCAATAATACCTTTCATTCTGCTAAACTGAGGTTGATATTCTAGAGCTGTTGTTTGATTCAATAATGTATGAAGGATAGGTTGCGCTTATGTCTGAATCTATGTGAATCTATAAATTCACATGCTCCCGTCGAGCTGACTACGTTAGTTACAGTAGTTTTCATTGAATGTGTTAACCAGCAAACCTTGTAGACGAAGATTTTAGCAATTTTTACTCGGTACTTCAAATTCGCTTACTGCATAGCATTAGCTAACATATCTTACAAACGTATGATGAAACTTTAAGTCGACTCTTCAATGTTTAACTTTTGGAAACCTTAAACATTATGTGTTAATGAACAGATAATAAGTTAAATGTTGGAATATTTTAAGCGCCCACCAGAAGTTAGTTGTGCTAGTATTCACGTTCAATTTTCAATTTGTTTCAGTGTGGTGTACAGACAAACGACATTATTATCAATAGATAATTTTATGCCCATTACTCATAAGTTGTTTTTTTAGCTAGACTGAAAAACTCAAAATTGAAATCAACAGTTTCTAACCGATACAGAAAGTATGCAAATGACAATTACTTAATCTGTGACAATAAATTTCGTTTGAATCATGTTCTACAGAAACCAAATGGCTGTCATTCTGTCGTTGGATTTCCTATTGAGATCGAAAATTCGTTTTACTGATATACGACGACAAGAAAGACTGATGCGAATTTGGGAAGATTAGTCAGAAGAAAGCCTTTGTTCAATGTTCAGTTAACAAGCTGAGTGTCTGTAAATGTTAATGAGCTCATAAAATCTATAGCCTATCTTTCGGGAGTATTGGGAAATGGTACTGGTTTTCGTATTGTTAACATGAATGTTTAACTGAATATTGACCTCCACTCAGCATATTGCGACACTCCTGTGCGATCATATTAGCTAGTTAATTATTATTATTATTATTATTATTATTATTATTATTATTATTATTATTTGACCCTTGGGTTCCTAATGGAACATAGGGCTTCAGTAGCACGTCTCCCTTCCACTCTGTTCTCTGAGATCTTTTGAACCTGGTTCCACGACAGCCCACAACCTCTCATTTCCTCCTCACACGATCTCCTCCATGTCACCCTCGGACGTCCAACTCGTCGCTTCCCATGGGGATTCCACTCGAGGGCCTGGCGCGTGATGTCTCCAGTCGGCCTTCTTAGTGTATGCCCAATCCATCTCCACTTCCTTCTGCATATTTGTTGCGTGATAGGTTCTTGTTTGGTTCGTTCCCAGAGCTCCTTGTTGCTTATTCTTTCTGGCCATCTGATCTTTAGTAGTGAGCGTAAGCAGTTGTTGATGAATGTCTGTAGTTTATTGGAAATCCCTTTCGTAACGCGCCAAGTCTCTGAGCCATACAGAAGTACTGACTTGACGTTGGTGTTGAAAATCCGTATCTTGTTCCGCATGCTGAGTGCAGAAGATCTCCACACTGGTTTCAGGCTAATGAACGCCCGTCTTGCTTTTCCGATTCTGGCTGGCTTCGACATCCTCGTCTGTGCTGCCTGTAGTTGAAATAGTGCTTCCTAGATAGATGAAGGAGGTTACTTCCTTTAAGTTCCTCCCCATCATGGTGATTGGAGATTGTTGGGGTTGTTGGTTGAGTATCTTCATCACTTCTGTCTTCTCTATATTCACCTGAAATCCCGTCTTCGCTGCCTCTTCTGCCAACTTGTTAGTTTTCGCCTGTAGATCTTCAAGTTTGTGTGACATCAGGCACAAGTCATCTGGCGAAATCCAAGTCTTCTAGGTTCTTTTCCGCAGTCCAGTGTATCCTCCTCTTCTCGCTCCCCACTGTTTGCCGCGTGATCCAGTCCACTACAATCAGGATGATCATGGGTGATAGTAAGCAGCAGCCTTGTTTCACTCCTGTTTTCACTTCAAAAGCATCACCGAGCTTCCCATTATGAATTACTTGGCATGTGGCGTCTTCATATAGTTGTTGAATGAGATTGATAAAGATTTCTGGCACTTCTTAGTATTGAAGCAGTTTCCAAATTACTTCTCGGTCGACGCTGTCAAAGGCCTTCTCAAAGTCGATGAAGTTGAGGTAGAGAGCTGACTGCCATTCTATGCTCTGTTCTATGATGATGGGAAGTCTTGCAATTCGGTCTGCACATGATTTGTACTTCCTGAAGCCTGCTTGTTCTGGTCGTAGTCTTGAATCCAGTGCATCTTTAAGCCTCTCCAGGATGATGCGGCATAATATTTTGCTTGCTCTGGGTGGACAGGAGAGTGATTCCGCGCCAGTTCCTACAAACACTGAGGTCTCCCTTCTTCGGCTGTTTGACAAGGTAACCCTTCTTCCAATCACTAGCCAGGTACCTTCTCTTCCTTCCACACCTTCTGCAATAGTGGTGTGAGCATGTCCGCTGTTGTCTCTGAGTCTGTTCTCAGTGCTTCTGGCGGTATCCCATCTGGTCCTGCTGCTTTCCCACACTTCAGTAGCTTTATGGCGTTCAGGACTTCCATTTTCGTTGGAGGATTTATGTTCACTTGTAGTTCAGCGGCTGTAGGTGGTATTTCTGGACGAAGTGCAGGTGCTGGTGGTGGTCGATTCAAGAGCTTTTTGAAGTGGTCGGCCCATTGTTTCCTTTGTTTCTCTTCTTTCGTAATTAAATTTCCGTCATTATCTTATATTGGTTTCGTCTGCGTGATCTCTTCCCTGATAGCAACCTACTTATTTGATACAATGTTCTCAGGTCTGTGTCTCTCCTACCTGCAATCTGTTCTGCTAGAGTAGATTATTGATTCTCCAGTTAAGAGTTTGGACAGTCCACTGCCATTCCATCTGCTTTCGCAAATCCCAAGCACTTTGATGTGATACCTTCTCATCTCCTTTGCAATCTGGGCTGCCTTGCTGGGTTCAAACATGGTGCGGACATTCCATGTCCCACGTTTACTTTCGCTTTCATCGAGGGAGAGAAGACACATCGGCCAATTGGCTTCCCGAAGGCTTTCACCAACTGGCGTCATCTCGCCTCTCCGATTGCAGCGAGGAATAGTTTTGTTTTCATTTTTTATATTTTGTTTGTGCTTTGAAGTTTCTTCAGCGGTTAGATTTGTTTTACGGGGTAGGGTTGGTAGCCCTACGCTCAACGTTCCCTCTTTACCAGGGCTTAGGACGGGCTAGTAACAATGTATCAAACACTGAACAAAGAAGTGAAGAAGAGTGCATGCAAAGACAAAAGACACTTCTATGAAACACTGGCAAGTGTAGCAGAACAGATTGCAGGTAGGAGAGACACAGACCTGAGAACATTGTATCAAATAAGTAGGTTGCTATCAGGGAAGAGATCAACGCAGACGAAACCAATATAAGATAATGACGGAAATTTAATTACGAAAGAAGAGAAACAAAGGAAACAATGGGCCGACCACTTCAAAAAGCTCTTGAATCGACCACCACCAGCACCTGCACTTCGTCCAGAAATACCACCTACAGCCGCTGAACTACAAGTGAACATAAATCCTCCAACGAAAATGGAAGTCCTGAACGCCATAAAGCTACTGAAGTGTGGGAAAGCAGCAGGACCAGATGGGATACCGCCAGAAGCACTGAGAACAGACTCAGAGACAACAGCGGACATGCTCACACCACTATTGCAGAAGGTGTGGAAGGAAGAGAAGGTACCTGGCTAGTGATTGGAAGAAGGGTTACCTTGTCAAACAGCCGAAGAAGGGAGACCTCAGTGTTTGTAGGAACTGGCGCGGAATCACTCTCCTGTCCACCCAGAGCAAGCAAAATATTATGCCGCATCATCCTGGAGAGGCTTAAAGATGCACTGGATTCAAGACTACGACCAGAACAAGCAGGCTTCAGGAAGTACAAATCATGTGCAGACCGAATTGCAAGACTTCCCATCATCATAGAACAGAGCATAGAATGGCAGTCAGCTCTCTACCTCAACTTCATCGACTTTGAGAAGGCCTTTGACAGCGTCGACCGAGAAGTAATTTGGAAACTGCTTCAATACTAAGAAGTGCCAGAAATCTTTATCAATCTCATTCAACAACTATATGAAGACGCCACATGCCAAGTAATTCATAATGGGAAGCTCGGTGATGCTTTTGAAGTGAAAACAGGAGTGAAACAAGGCTGCTGCTTACTATCACCCATGATCATCCTGATTGTAGTGGACTGGATCACGCGGCAAACAGTGGGGAGCGAGAAGAGGAGGATACAAAAACTGGACTGCGGAAAAGAACCTAGAAGACTTGGATTTCGCAAACGATGACTTGTGCCTGATGTCACACAAACTTGAAGATCTACAGGCGAAAACTAACAAGTTGGCAGAAGAGGCAGCGAAGACGGGATTTCAGGTGAATATAGAGAAGACAGAAGTGATGAAGATACTCAACCAACAACCCCAACAATCTCCAATCACCATGATGGGGAGGAACTTAAAGGAAGTAACCTCCTTCATCTATCTAGGAAGCACTATTTCAACTACAGGCGGCGCAGACGAGGATGTCGAAGCCAGAATCGGAAAAGCAAGACGGGCGTTCATTAGCCTGAAACCAGTGTGGAGATCTTCTGAAACACTCAGCATGCGGAACAAGATACGGATTTTCAACACCAACGTCAAGTCAGTACTTCTGTATGGCTCAGAGACTTGGCGCGTTACGAAAGGGATTTCCAATAAACTACAGACATTCATCAACAACTGCTTACGCTCACTACTAAAGATCAGATGGCCAGAAAGAATAAGCAACAAGGAGCTCTGGGAACGAACCAAACAAGAACCTATCACGCAACAAATATGCAAAAGAAGGAAGTGGAGATGGATTGGGCATACACTAAGAAGGCCGACTGGAGACATCACGCGCCAGGCCCTCGAGTGGAATCCCCATGGGAAGCGACGAGTTGGACGTCCGAGGGTGACATGGAGGAGATCGTGTGAGGAGGAAATGAGAGGTTGTGGGCTGTCGTGGAACCAGGTTCAAAAGATCTCAGAGAACAGAGTGGAAGGGAGACGTGCTACTGAACCCTATGTTCCATTAGGAACCCAAGGGTCAAATAATAATAATAATAATAATAATAATAATAATAATAATAATAATAATAATAATAAATGTCATAGTGAGTATAGATATAGGGGTAGTGTTACTGAACCATAATGAACTGAGCAGTGTAATATAGCAACAATAGAACGAAGCCTCTTTTAGCCGTTGAATATCACCAAAGCGTTCAAATTAGACCGGTTTATGAGTCGTTATTATGAATAGAATTAGCTTACTTGCAAAAGGCTTAACCGTACTAACAAAGTACTGCTGTTAACTTGATTAAGGAAAGTCTTATCGAACTGAAATCAGTGAGATAACCACTGAATACTGTCAGGACGTTCAGGCGAAGCAGTGATGTGTGTCCATGCAAAAACTGGAAAGTGCTGTATCAAATCATAAAACCAATGTACTGATAAACTTGAACAGGATGATCAGATTGCAAATTATTTGCAAATTGCACGGTCTACGTTGACATTCCTTACAGCTGAGTAGTAGTAGTATTATTAGTACTGACTGTCAAACCGGTCCAGTTTAGTTTTGTTTAATAACGCTACCACACCAAATATTTCACAAAATTTTTCCTGTTTCCGGACTTAGTGAAATAAAAGGTTGATTTTTTTGGATATTACTTGGCTGAAGACAATCAGCAGTAAGCTCGGCTGGACCTAGGTTTCTTGTTTGTCACATTTGTCAGCAAGACGTATTGCAAACTCGAGGGAACTGATGTCATCTGTGAGAACCAAACTCGTGTCACCCAGTTTTGTAGTCAGCGATGTCACCACTGAGCTAACTGGGTCGCGATGGACCTCTTGTAGGACTGGATTAGATGCAGTGGCTGGTCAATGAAGAGCAACCAATTTCATTTTGTCTGGTTCTGAATGGTGACCGAACCATCTGTTTCGTTTTCAGACAGCTCAATAAAAAAGAAGTTTGAAACGTCGAAAGGTTAATTGAAGAAGAAAATTGACCATTTATTCACCATATTCCCAACCACATCTGTAGCAGTCATCGTCTTCTAAGCTCCAGTATATAGAAAACTTTGCTATTTACGGTAAAGTCATATTGAATGCCAAGATTATTCCAGTTCATTCTGCACACGCAAATCAGAATCGTTTTCAAGGATACAATCGGTAGTTAAGTGGGCTAGGCGACCGTTATGTAGCATTACACACTTCTCCAGAATTAATAACCTAGGGATCTTCGAGATTCAACATTGATGCTGACCTTTATAATTATATCGCACTCGCTAAGCTGAAGGTACACGGCCAAGCATCCACGCCATTTGGCACGCTGTCACGTTACGTTGCACTGCTCGTAACCGACTCTCTAGCCAGCTAGTTGGAACGCATCGGTATTTTGGCACTACCTCGCAAATATACCATTCCACCTGACCACACTATTGTGTTCTTCCTCGGTCTAGTATTCTTGGGTATATTACAAGTACGAATAATTAGTGACTGGCCTCTGCGTCTGTCAAGTTAGTACAAGGACAATTCCTAAAGTTACTTCAGTTACTTTCAATCGTGATGAAATTTCATCCACTTTTTTCAAAAACTAAATACAACCTGATGTAATTGACTCTGGCGTCGTGCAGCTCCTCATTTGTTGAAGTCTACTAGGTTTCTTGATCTAAGTTAAAAGCTCATGAATTATGCAGGAAAAAACTTATTTGGATTTATGAGACCTCAACTTTCGCAAATTTAGCGACAAATGTGTCAAGTCTGTATTTCTTTTATACTGGTTGATAATTAACGAAACCTATGGACATAAACCTGCGGGGATGTGAGCATACCAACTTGTACTAACTCCTAATTTGGCAACTAATTGAGGAGGAGATGCAACAATTACAATATTGGCTCGAGAACATTTTGTCGATTGACATATTTCGATAACTTAGTCGAAGTAAGCAAGTTTTCTGGTTAGACGGAATATTTTAGTAGGTCAGCCATTAGCGACGGAATTATAAGCTCAGTCTTCATTTTAATTCTCTACGCAATTGAACACAAAGCTATTTTCAGTCAGCACAATATGCCTTCATTAAAAAAATATGTAGCATTAGAGAAACTGCATATTACTTCTTGCTGTATGGATTACCACATGAGATGTTTAACTATAATCTACTTCTCTAGGTAGATAACAGTGATCTTCACAGTCTCATGCACTATGTTAACTGTGCAGAGTCAATGAAAGACATTCCATGCAGTCACACTTTGCAAGACGCTGCAAAGGTTTTTACGAAGAGATTGGCTCAACGTGAAAATCACTTTCATCTGTTCCATGACTAATGCACGCTACTTACCTTGTATCGAGTTACGAACAAGACCGAAGTTTCAGATAAATAGCTATTCTAATGGTGGAGAATAATTGTAGCTCAGGTGGATGGTCTTGGTTGTATTGTGTTCTCTGAGCTGAAGTTAGTGCTGATGATATCGTCTAACAAGATGATGAAAGCTGCACGACTAAACAACCCAGCTTAGAGAACACATACAACCAAGAAATAGCCATTTTGTGTGGAAACCAATACTGTTTGCAGAATCTATCCATCAGTTCCAATAGTTTGTCAAGGTGAAGGTTAAAACAACTAAGTCCACTTATAACCAACTTAGTAGGTGTAGTGGTAGATATTCGTCTAATAACTTTCAAGCATTTTAGCATTTACTACACTCAGCATTACTTACTACCAATAATAACGAATAGTGACAGCTCTTAATCGATTCCAGACAAGTTTTATCTTTACTTACACTTATGTACGCAATTAAGAAGTAAGCGATTCATTTCATACAATATAAGCACTGACATTATCATTGAATTCCTTACCGGATATAATAGCAACAACCACATTCTGCAGTTTTTAATTTTTCACCTTATTCACTGAAAAATCTACACATCTATCGCTTAAGATAATGATATAATTATGAGCAATAAAATCTTCTGAGAATGTAATTGCGTTAACAGTAGTATTTTACTTTATGATAGGTATTAAAAAAAAAGAAATACAGTCGAGTTATACTTTACCAAAGTGCATAAATTTTGCTCTAATAATAACATCTGTTACACCAAGAATTATAGACTCACGTTGTCTTATGATAGTGCTTTGCAAGTCATCTAGGACTTTCTAACCTTGGAAGAACGTGAAAAGCTGTTTGTAATTTTGTTACTTTATAATTTGCTTTTCTAATACCTCTTGATAATCGATCTCAAAACTTCACAACATCATTATTTAAACATAAATAAGCTTCATCCAAGTGATCTTGATGCAGTTCAATTAGTTAACTTGGCTCTTGCTTTTCTTTCCGTTTCAGTAGTCACTAGAGCCTACATTCTCCACTTTCCAGTCCCTAATAAGTATGTTTCGTATCTTTGCTTTGGAAAATCATTCTCTTTTATTAAGATATCCAGGTGGTATGTCCATTTCCCTAATCTCAGGAAGAGTCAGAATTAACTAAGGACTTGGAAAGATCGCAGAAGACATCGTGAGATGTCATCGTCTCGTAACTTCATTCTGAATGTAGATAAAGTTTAGTATAGTTGTTTTATTCACAGACATGTATCACAATTTAAATTTGAACAGAAATATCTTGACCATCTTTCCCACTGGTTTTAATTTGGGAGCCAGATACAACTCCAGTTACTTATTCCCCCAGGAATTCGAAGCCAAAATGTTTAGGAAAAGATAATTTACATTATTCACTACTCATAACTCAGTTACTTAGTACAGGCATGCATCAGGGTGTATTCAAGGCTGTCTTTGGTCGGCAGCTAGAGATGGTGATTCCCCAACAGATGAGTACAATGTGAAAGATAGAGAACATAGAAAACAGCCAAGTGAGCTGGAGTATGGTAAGCCCATCAGCTTGTACTCACTCTCAAATGGCTTTTAAACTTGGGAGTAGTGCTCAACCCTAGCGGGAAGATCTTAAACTGCAAAGACAACCATATGCATTAGGCATGGTATCACTCAAGAGCAATATTGATGACTTGCTTCCTGAGAACCGTATATGCTATCTTATGGACGTGATATTTCATAATAGCAGGATGAACAAAATTAGTTTTGCGTTTGTGTAAACTTGAAACTTACTAACTGGAATTAACTTTGAATATATTTGTGCCTACAAAGGTACCGTTCTTAGTCTTAAACATAAACTATATGACTTTCAAAAGTTCTTAGAGCTGAAAGTATTTTTGATATGCATTTATATTTCTTGCCATATTCACCGACTACTTCTTGGAATTGGAACAGCCTTCACTTTGCTTTCTGAACTAACTGCTGATTTTGGCAAACTGTGCTGATAAAGCTGAAAATGGCTTCCCGAGGATTATACTGATGATTAAAATATTTGCTTTCAAAGCTTTACTACACATTACTTTCAGTGAGTTAGTTTGGGCTTTTTCATGCCATTCGTGCAGCTAATGAGCCTCATAGGTATGGCTTGAGTCTATGGTATGAGTCAAAAGAGCTGACTTTCTTGTTAATAGGTCCAATGAAATTCATACGCCAATGTTTGCAGGGTCTAGGAATTAGTGGACAATAAGGTAACTGATTTGTAGTTTCAGAAAGCTTTTTTGTGATCCATTTTTCAAGTAGGTCTGACAGCTACTGTCTTCTACATCAAAAGGAACCTATACTCTATAAAGTGTCACTGGAAAGTTGGAGCTAAAAGATAGCGAAGGGCATCTGCACAAACTCTAATGTCTCCAATAACGTCACAATGGTGAATAATGGCGAGATGCAAAGTGATATAATATCTTTACTGTTTATATTCAAATTTCCTTACATCCCGTTTAAAGTAAGTGGCAAAACTGATAATCTGATTACTATGAAAAAATCAGTGAAGTATAACCACTTAAGTATGGATAGAATGTAAGCGGCGTTTCCGAAAGATGTGTCATCATGGAAAGTATACACCACAGCTTCTCGACCATTTAAAGAAACCTTTAACGAGTCGGATTCAACAGAGCACGTCCAAACGACCACTTCACGCCACAGTAACTATAAGGTAGAAAATTCACCTACCACAACGGTAGTAAGAAACAACAGTATTATTCTGTTGTTCTTCCACGTTATTACCGCATTGTCTACAAAGTAATTTTAGTCTACAAATAATATGCTATTCTGTAGTACCACTTAATAACTTTTCTACGAGTGCGTGACGATATTCTTTGAATTACCAGAGTACGTATCTATTTATGTATCATTGTGTTTTCCGCTTCATTCCACTGTTATTGGTTTTAGCTTTCTTCTTCTTGTCATAAATTCCACTGCATACAAGAATAACTTACAACCAATTTCAACTTTTCATTCCGTACTCAATATTCATGAAACTATTCTGCCATATCTTGACAAGGATTCACATGAACATACTTATGCTTTTTACTTTCAGTCTAATTACAATTATATGAAACGCTTTTTGCCTTTTACTAGTGTACTATTCGCTTAAAGTATATACATTGCTAAAAATTAGTTACTACTAAATGCATCAAAATTCCATTCGGATTCTCAGCATCGAATCATCATTTAGTCGAAACATTAGGTTTTTTTAATCTTTTTAATATTTTTCATCCCTTTTGTTAACTCACAGGCCAGGGGAAATCTCGATTCCGTTCCTCATGAGAAAATTAGCGCTGCAAAATCACGCACTACACCGAATAAACACAAAGCTCAAACCAGCAAAATGTTAGGATTTCTCTATCACCAAAAAACTTTAACCCTTGCAGATTTTATGGGCTACCAAAAGATACACAAAGCAAATATCCATTACGACCAGTTGTTGATTTTACAAACTCACCAACATACAACTTGGCAAAGTATTTATCCGAAATCTTAAAAGCGTCTGGAAGAGGAGTAAAATACGGAATAAAGAACTCTTATAAATTCAGAAACAATCATGGTGACCTATATTGATGAAGATGAAATAAATAATAATAAATGTTTTACTCTCACATTAAAAAAGTTTAACATGAGAGAAGCCAGTTTACAGGCTTCATCACGTTGATACATCTCAAAATATCTACAAGACTTGAGCCCTGAGTGGTACTGATGGAATGTCATTAAACTCAATTTTAAAAAACTGCCGAAGGTCCTGCTAGTTATGAAATGAACGAGGAAATATTACTTTACAGCGTACATAGGGTGTTAAAGTTTAGATAATAGTAAATGTCGCCTTCATTTAACAGGCTTAACATGAGGGATACCAGTTTACAAGCACCGTCAAATTCATAACTTTGAAAGTATCTAGTATTAAATAATTTACATATCAAGTCATTAGTGTGCATAATCTTATTGAAATTTGCTGAAATTCATGAGACGGATATGGATTGCCATCTCCCATCACATAGATAGGTTCCATTATCAATATCAAAAGCGCGCAGTGTTCAAAGTTTGCGTTGTAACCAACCGACGTTGTTAGTCCATTCGCATAGTTTGCTGATTAGTAATATAATAGTTTATTACTTAGAATGATCTTCAGTTTTTAGTTTGCTAACCACAAAGGACCCATTTATACAATCTGGAGTATCAATAAAGTATCCACAGTTATATAACCAACGTGTATGGCTATATCAATGCATATCCAGGTCACCATGTTACTTTTAAAGGTGATATAGATTAATTCTGCTGGGAATACTTGTTGTATTGGATGAAAATAGGTGTTGAAACAGTCAATAGTCCATAGACTTCGGGCATCTTTTGTATTAGCATAGGCGGCATCATTCGAGAAGTGTATTTGATGCGTAGTAAGTTCCATATGAAAAGGTCTCTTGGTACAGAGTACTAGAAAATGTCTAGTGTGGAGCCATTGCAGGTAAGTGACGTCCTGAGCCAATATTTTAATTGGTCTCTGGTTTAATCATCTGTTCAGAATGCCTCTGCTACTAATACTGTTGGGAATGGTCAGACGGTTCGTCGCAAGAAAAATCATGACGAGTAGGCGAGTTAATCTTGAAGATGGTCCAGAATTTGCGAAAGAGTGGGAGTAGTCCAATAATTATTGGCGTCAATGAGCAGGTGTTATTCCCATAAAGTAATCACGTTCAGACTGAATTTGAACATCAAATGTCGACTTGCAGCTGTTTCTGCAAATGGGGAAAGAAAGGAGAGGCACGAGCAGATATGGAAATACAGATTACTACGCTATCAAATTTGGAGAAGAGAAAGGTCCCTATCCTTTTTTTATTTATTCGGACTTGATGTACATTTTCATGTATATATGTTAAGTCAACTACATAGTCCTTCCATTATAGGGTTATTAAGTCGTTTTTTTGGGAGGGGGGTGTACCGTAGTGGCTTTCAGTAATAAACAGTATTCTTTAAGTTCATTATACGGAGAGGAGCCGGTATTCATACCCTTGTATGCAATCGTGAGGCCATCTGCATTAAACGAACTTCAGGGCTTTAATAAAACCGATTCTTACATTTAGAGATCTGAGTACGTTCATAGCGGACACATAAAAAAAAAAAATGTTATGTGCCGATTGCTCCATTATGCTTCGTATTTGTGGATATAATATGAATGTCAAGAAATTTATGGATATCCGTGAAAAGGAAGAATTCGTTGAGTAGACGTCGAAACTGAAATGCAGACATGCAAGAGCGAATAAAATGTGGAAGCTTATTCCATAACTTGCTGTACTGTAACATAAAGGATCGTGACCTAAGTTTAAGGCGGTGCTTTTCTACAGGTACAGTACATTCACGATTGCGTAGACTATATGAAGATATAGGCTTAAAAGTAGGAGCGCAACAGGCGTGAGTAATGCCATGCAAAAGGCGGAAAAATAGGCTAAGGTTAAGCTTAAGGCGTCTTAGCCAAAGTGGGTCAATTTTTAATTTCTTACACCTTCCCTCATAATCAAGTTCTTCGTGACGGCCCAGTACACAGCGGGTAAACTTTCTTTGAACATTCTCAATTAGTATCCTATCCGAAGCATACATATTGCTGAAGATGATTGTGCCATATTCAAGTACTGGGCGGATCATTACCTTGAATAAAAGCAGTCTAGCCTCATTGGTATGTACGTGTTTAAGCAAAAGGCCAACTGAGCGCCTACACCTGGAGGCAAGTGACTGGGCATATTCCGTAAACGTTAAGTTCCGAGAATACCTAATACCTAAATCACATACTGAGTTGTAAGATTGCAGCATAGAATCGCCAAGGTGTAAACTGACGTTTGGATAAGAGTTATTGAAACAGAGAATTCCGCATTTACTAGAGTTAAGTGGAAGTTGCCATGTTTCACTCCAAGCAAACAAATTCGTCAGGTCTTCCTGGATTCTATTAAAACCCTCACTTAGCGATGAGTGGGGAAAGCTATACACGATTTTTAAGTCGTCAGCAAACAGGTAGGGTTTACCATATTTTATCATGTCAGAAATATCATTTATGTAAAGGAGGAAAAGTAAGGGCCCCAACACACTACCTTGAATGACGCCACTCAGAATAGGCTGTGGGGAGGAATAGGTTTGACTGAACTTTACTATTTGAGTACGCTGCCTAAGGAATGAGCTTATCCACGATAATAGAGGATCACTAATTCCAAATGATTGAAGCTTAAGAATTAACCGATTATGAGGCACTTTATCAAATGCTTTTTTGAAGTCAAAAAATAGAGCAGTTACGAAAAGACCTTCATCTCGTCTGCAGGTGACCTCCTCAAAATAATCCAGTAAGCAAGTACTACATGAACGACCTTTTAAGAAACCATGCTGCATAGGGGAAAGAAGCTGATGCGCAGCCACGTAATCATTGATTTCTTGCACAACCACCTTCTCCATGATACGAGAGACTACAGATGTAATATTTGTGGGACGATAATTCTGAATTTCTGACGTCGGCCCAGATTTATACGTGGGAGATATGTATGACAGCTTCCAGCGGTCAGGGTAGCATGCCTCAGTAAGGGATATTGAGAATAGCTTCATGAGGATCAGTGGTATATCTTCACCACCCCTCTTAAGGAGTTAATCGTCTGGTGACAGTGGAAGAAGGCAAAAGTAATGAGTTAAAGTTTATTCCATTTACACTTAAAGCAAGTAACTATCCTGATAGAACTGTTATAAGAATCTTTAAAAAATGAAACGAAGAATAGTCCAGAATGTCCTCTAAGTAAATGTATCAACACTAGTGATTCCGCAAAAAAATCACAGTAATTCTCAACAAGCATGACATAGAGGTTTACTTCCGTGCGAAAAATAATCTACGTTCTGCTTTGATGAAGGTCAAACACGCAACACCGGAGAAAAATCAACAGAAATGCGTCGATAAAATAAGTTGCTCAGATTGTGATGCAGTATATGTAGGGGACACATCCAGAGCGGTGAATGTGAAGGTTATGAAACACAAACAGTGTGTAGAACAAATTCCAAAAATCTCAGCAGACATTCACAGACTGGAGAATAGATCAGTGATAGAACTACATTGGATAGGAACGGAATACAAGATTGGTTTTGATGGAACTAAGGTTCTACAAAAAGGTTTGGTGTCATAGAAAGAAACACTGACTGCTGAGGCCCTAAAAAACATGGGCTAATACTAACAGCTTGTATAGACCAGACGGAGTGCAACTGGTTGATTTGTGGCAAATAATGATCACTAGTAATTATAATTATAGTGCAAGCAACACCATTGAAACTACTCCTTACACAGGAAGTGGCTATCGTGGCTCGATGGTCTGGTGAATAACGCAATGGCACATGAAGCGGTCGGCCTTGAGTTGGAGTCCTAGCGGGGACAACACCACTCACGGACGAGTCCCATATAAGTAGAAACACACATCCTGGATTTCACTGCTAGCCACTACCCATCATTAAAGCTTCAGCATAGTTCACGCAAATTAGCAATAATGTCCCATTTTATTCTATTCCTACTTGCGCTAATTTGTCATCATCATCGCCAATAAACAACGTTCTGTCAATTGTATCCAAGCTTTTCATCGTAACCATTTATTCTGCGGCATTCGAGAAACAAAGGGAAAAAGCCTAACCTTACCAACATAAGATGATTCTCTGTTTTATACATAAACAAAAATGACGTATTTTGTGTCACATACTTACAGCAGGTACATATTCTCCACATATTGACAGTTATGACACACATGGACGGTCATACACGACCCTCCAGTCGGTTAGTCTATAACTTGGCATGACTCAACAAAGATTCTATTCCTACCTGGCTACGTTTTTGTGTTCTTTCTTACTCTTTTACTCACAGATATTCTACAAGTTCGGAAAATCGATGATTGGTCGCTTCATCAGTCAAGGTTGCTGAGAATGGCTACCGAAACCGGCATTACAGTGACACGTCCTGCTGTGTTGAGCCTTTTGCCAAGTAACGTCATCGGTCTAAATTCAGCTGTTGGGCACGAACAGGCGGATCATGGGTTGTAGAATGCGTCATAGGGAGTCCGTAGAATCGGTACTTGATGGTTGCTTTTTGCACCTCTGCCTTAGTGTGTGTGGTTGAACGGACGATGTTAGATGCATCTGGCCAGCTTCCGCTTGCTCACGAATGGAGAAGGCTCTTGCTGTAAGGAGTGTAGGACCAGAGTAAGAAATGTCTGAAGTATACTGGGCACTGGAGGCTCAAGACACAAACTAGCGTATATATCTATAATTTGGTTTAAAACTAGTGGCCAGAATAATGGAAATATTCATTCTTTAAGTAAACACGGCTTTTGCCGCAATGTGAAGGCAAATGGTATGATACGGTCATGGTGAGCAACGTAGGCTGCCACCAAATGATGTGTTCATCTGACTGCTGGGGATAGAACTATTATACTGACGTTGCCTTCAATATTTGTCACTGAACTTGACTGGTTGTAGAGTATGGGATTTCGATCATTGCAAGAAACAGAAACAGAAAGTATTAATGACTACAATAATTTGTTCCCACGTAATTAATTTAACACGAGAAATACCAGTCTACAAAAATCGTCACACTGATGATATTTAGGAGAATACAACTATTGTGTGGCCCTGAGTAATGTATGAAGCAGTTCGGTATGGTTTACAAAAACATCAGAATTATCTGCAGACCAAGAACATACCGTATTTTATTTCATGCTTAGTGTTTATGAATTTACATTGTTGTTTTTATCATTTACAGATGGCATCAAAGCCGTGTAGTATTCGAAGTTTCATTTTGTCATGGTGAGGGGGTATTTGGTGGCACTACACAATGATCCACACTAGTTCCTATGCAGGTGATGAGGATAATAAGCAGCGTTGAAACGGCTGAGTTATCATGTACTATGCTGGGAATAATGATGACCACCTTATTTTAAACTATATGTCTAGTACCGTGTGGAATTCTCAGCATATAATACGTTGGAAAATTTACCCTCAAAATAATATCTTCAAACAAAATGATAGTAACTTTCACATGATGTTCATAATAACAGCACCAGCACGGCAGACTTGTCGTTTATTGGTGGCCCGTTAAGTGAGGAGTAGAGAAGTGTCAACGAGCTTGCTCCACGAGTTTCTTCTGGAAGCCTATTCCAAATGTGTGAGAACTTATTGAGGAAGAAATTATCTCGCAAGCTCGTCGTACAACACTCAGTTTCAACCAATACTTTGTGGTTGCTCACATCTTAGGTAGACGTTGCAATTAGCTTGATTTGCAGACCATGAGAATGCAAGTGCTGATGAAGTAACTTATAATAAAATATGGGGTTCAGTTTAAGTCTCCTCTTCCGGAGTGGTTCTAACCCCAGCATGTCACATCTCGACGTGTAGTCTAGATTACAGTCAGTTCCTAATGTTCTGAAGGCGAAGCAACGTTTTCCCCTTCCAGCTTTCAGTATATCACTTCCACGGAGGCCACTGAGAATAAACGGGCGATATTCTGAAAGTGGGCGGATGCACACCTTATGGAGTAAAACCCGCGATTCAGTGCTATAGAAGTTATGAATGATGCATCTCAAGAGTTTGCGTGACTTGGATCTGATACATGCTGTTTGTTCCAAGACTGTCAAGTCTCTGGAATACCTGATGCCAAGATCTAGCACAGCCAACTAATTTTGGCTCGAATGGTTCTCTTAAACATGCTTAGCGTCAGTAGCCAACCTGCTCATATGTTTCCTCATAACCGTGATGCAGATGAATAAATTATTGTCATAGAATATTACTTGCCACTCATAAACCAGTTTCATTTCTCTATGCACCAACCAGCTCTTTCCGGTCTAGGAGTAGTAGTTGGATAAGTTGCCCAAATAGGTTGAACGTGATACAGTTAGGTCTTACGACGGGCGTCCCCATCGGTAAACTACTGAAGACAAATGGGGATACACTTAAAAGTTTTTGACTCTTGTTTAACTCTTATACCTTATCTCCTGCTGCAACGTTGCGCCACTGAAAACACCTGAAAAATCATGCAGTTAGCGGTGGTTGACGTCAGTCGCGAGAACAGGCCCGAAAAATACAGACTTCAAAAGTTTTTTGAGTGCAGTTTCTTGTGCATCAGCCTGTGCTAACATCCATTTAGGTGGTAATGTATGAATTTTTCCCTTACAGCCTACCAGCCTCAACAAAGATATGCGATAACATCGCAAATCATATGATGATTGGTTCAGATGACCGAAGGCCTACGAGCACAGCGTCGAAGTTTATGCACTGAATATTAACTATGACAGCAAACAATGTCTTACGACTCAAGACTTCATGCCGAGAAAAATAATGTTAATTTATCTGAGTGACAGTTGAATTTAATATTTTGCCTGCTCGGTGTATTTTAATGGCAGCATTTTAAAACCGATAGTAGACTCATTTCACCACTGACCTGGGCATCTTCTCCCAATGATATTAAACTACTCTGATCACAGTTTTGCACTTCAGGCTCCTGAATTCCAGACTTATTCCAAACTTCATATCACGTGAGGATCATGACTGTAAAGATGCCACGTAGTCTTGTAGACTAAGTTACGGGGAATACCAATGATTATTATCATTAGGTAATGAAACAAAGTCTGAAGTTTTCGATAATGAAGCTTGTATAAACTGCAGCTACATAACCAACGGTCATGTTTGCAGGGGGTGGATCTCTAAGCCATTCCCAAACACACGTTGCTTGCTTTTTCTTTCACCAACTTTGAGCGGCAGAAATGGAAGCCCATTTTTGCTATTCAACTGGCTTCAGGTAGGTATTGCATGTATCAGGCTTAGTGTGGGCGGTATGATGCAACTAGTGGAAGTTATGGTCTGAAAGGCAATAATTGTCACCGTCCACCTTCTGGAAGCAAATAATTGATGTAATTGTCTCTGTTGGTTTATTTGTAAGCGAAGTTGATTTTTGTACCCGAAGCACCAGCCATGTCATGGTAACTAAACTGATGACAGCTCCAGACGCGTAGGCTTCTACGTCTCACTCGGGTATACATGGCCGTATAATACCATTGTGCATTCCAAAATCCTAATTTCACTGCACTACGATCGCCACTGGATGTTACCGTTGTCAATATTTACCGATCGATCAGCATCTTTAGATGGCACACCCCAAGCTTCCAACCATACTGCAGCATCGGTGACCTTTGCCGTGGCGTCTTGGGTTCTGCCGAAGTCCTTCTCCAGCTAGGATGAGGTAAAGAATGCAGTTAATGAGCTGCAAAAGGTAGTTGACAAACGTGTTTTAAAATGAAGGCTGGTTACTTATATCGGTTATATTCACTGGAAAAGCAAGGAATCGAGTGAAAGCCGTTCATGATACACGTCGATGGTAGTTAATTCTAATTTTGGAGCGAACCGTAGGCCTATAGGTTTTGCAGTCAGTCAATTCCCTGTAATTCCTCCTGTGTTTGAAAATTATCTTGGTCCGAGATCACGAAACTGAAACTTAACCTAGCTAAGTGTACTGGTTGGTCCCACAGAGTGGTACCTGATCACCTCCTGTACTCAGTCCCCCGTCGTACACTCGTTTATGTGTGGAAGGATACGAGATTTGATAATGGCTCACAGTATCTCGAAGACTCCTAAAAGTGCGCTCCGTCACTCACTGGATCTTGACGTAGCACCAACACTAGAAGACGCATGCAGAAACTAGGCCCAGAACATGGTAGGTTAGATATTAGCCACAGCTCTTACCCTCTAAGAGTTGTTGAGTCCTGAAGCGCTCTCTACACGAGAGTGGTTTGCTTCATTTCATCTGAATCAATTAAGTTCCGTTGTGAGACATACTTAAGGTACGCGTGGAGAATCACTCAAAGCTAACTCGGTTTTCGCATTTTAACCACTACTTTTTTCACTCGCCGTTTGCACACAGGTCAGCAACCAAGACAGCTGGTCATCCCCTGATTCTAGGCACGGAAACTAGCTACGCGATAGATTCTTCTATTCTACCAACAGCCATATGAGCTACATCAGAAAACCTCTAGGCTTACCAGCCATCTAGTATTCGGAGTGAAGAACACCTTTCAAGTAGATAACTTGTACCTTTAGGTCTCCATATGCAAAAAAGCGGAAGAGGCTGTCCACTCCCAACTGCCTTTTGTGAGAAGGTGGGCTGATGAAAACGTATAACAGTATCAATTGGTATTGTCATTCTGCCAAACAAATACTGCCTACCTCAAATGGAGCCAGTGAAATTGGCACACGGGAGGGTAAACATCAGTGTTTGTTCAAACTTCTTTTTATGAAGGTCATGTGTCCTAAGGAGTGTCACACAGGGGGAAGCAGTAACAGCCTTCAAGTGAAGCCATTCAAATTGTTGTTGGATAGACATGTTAGGATACAAAGTGTTCTGCTGACATACGGAGGGAGTCTCTGATCCCCTTTGGACCATCAAGATTTGGTGCCCTGCGTGGGCAGCGGTATTAGTTACGAAGGGGTTCCCACGTGACTACAGATAACGCTGGCAGGTATTACTGCAGTTTAGTCAGAATACAGTAGGTCCTGTCCTAACCGAATGGCGCCAACCAAATGTACAACAAGGACGAGTAAGCCAGAAGGCAAGCGCCACATGATTTGGAAAAATGGTGTCTCGATACCCAGCGTGTGTGGACAGAAAGGGTTTTCAGTATGGGTTTGATATTGATGCGTAGAATGCTGGCGAAGATGTTCAAACTGAGTCACATAGAGCAAACAACAAAGGTACTCAGGCTACTTTGCATAAACCTTTCCTCGGTCCTGACTCTCCCCGGCGGTTAATTCCATACACATATATTCTCTTCGTTTCCTCGTTGGTCGAACGTAGTCAGCTAATTTTGCCTATCAGCTGTTGCCCAGATTAGTCCAGATTCTGTAACCTAGGACTTTTATACATAGATGAGTGACGTGATGACCACCTAAACCCCTGGAGGTTCGTGGTTTGTTGGCTCCCTCAGTCGATGAGCTATCATTTAAAATAAGCCACAGACAATCGCATCCTGAAGAGATAGATGCCAGACACCAAAATGGACTTTCTGGTTCTGGAAGAAGTTGAGCAAAACAAAATGAACCTAACCTCAAAACCTGTTGGATTCAGATCTGTTGTTTAAGGATACGAGGCTAGCTGCCTATATTAATCCTTTCCCGGTAGATTTCTTTGCTTGTCCGGTCCCCTTTTGAAGGAGTCACTTGATGATACGGGCACCACTTCATCTGGGAGTCGGTTCCAGATGTTGATTACTCGACGCGAGGACCATTGCGCTGCGGAGACTGTGTTCGTTCTTTGCTTTTGTAGATAGATCAGGTTCGAAGTCATTTCCTAGAATCCCTTATAGAATGATTAGGCCTCCCCTCTGTCTGCTAGAAGACAAAGTGAAGAGGTTGAGCTCCTTAAGTCGGTCTTCATAGTCAAGGCCAGCCATCGCAGAGATCATACGAGTGGCTCCCCCTGAGCTCCTTCCAGGTCTGCGTCACCTTTCAGACTAGGATTACCCGTCCGTGTACAGTTTTCCAATTAAGACCTAACTAAGGATGTGTGTACGGCGGTGAACATGTCAACACTTATTTTCGTAGACATTCTACGTAATGTCCACAGAGTCCTGAAACCACGAGCCGCTACCAGTCGACAGTGAGTCACGGTTTTCGGGTCATAGCTCGCCGTGACTCCTAGGTCATTGTGGGGTAGTACTGACGGTAGATGAGTCCCACCAATATCGTAGGTGTTGCTGTGCGTCGCAAGTGCATGCTCACACACTTACATACACTGATAGGCATCAGTCACCTCTCCGACCAGGTAAACAAGCTGTTTGGGTCTGCATGAAGCGCACGCATTCCCTCATCGTTCCACATTTCCCGCTGCATTTCTACATCATCAGCGTAGAGAATCACAAGAGAGTTCGCGATACCTGGCAGCTCATTTACGCACAGGAGAAACAGCGAGGGGCCCAGGACCGTGTCTTGTAGTGCTCCACTCTCCACCCACTTCCAATTGGAGAGTTGACAATTGATCTTTACTGTTTGTCTCCCACCGACAAGAAAGCCTCTTATCCATGCTAGCACACTGCCATTGGTTACAAAGCTTTCCGGTTTTCCGAGCAACCTGAATGAAGTACCTTGTTGAACGCCTTACTAAAGTCAATGAAAATGACATCTACAGGTATCCTACCACCTCCAGACTTAGCCCAACTTTCTCCAGCTGTAGGGAGGTTCATCAAGCAAGAGAAATTTCTGTGAAAACCGTGTTGTGAACGAGACAGCAGAGTGTCTCTCTCTAGGTGGACTCTGATGGTTTTCGGTTACTCTTTCTGTGATTTTCTCTGTAGTACTAGTCAGACTTATCGGTCTGTAATTTGATGGGAGCTGCCTGGAACCTGCCTTATGGATAGGTGTTACTATGGCATCCTTCCAGCCGTAGGGGAGTGTGCCTTCACTAAGAGACAGTTTGAATATAGTAGTCAGTGGGCCGGTTACATAGAGTGTAAGCTCTCTGAGCAGCCTTGGTGCAGCTCATCCGGTCCCGTTGACTTTTCTACGTCGAGATTACTTTATGTCCAAAATACATCAATGCGATCGGTGTCCACAGAGTTTATTCTGTTGGATGTCAATGCTTCTACTGTCGGATAAGTGTCCACAAAGGACTCGTATGTGAAGATCTCAGTAAAATATCCAGCCAGGGCTTCTTCGTTTTCCCTATCGTCCTCAATCAAACGGTCAGTTTCAGTCCCACTGATTATGGCAGGTATACTGTGAAACATCTTGTTTCTACAGTTCATATAAGAAAATAACCTCTTTGGGTGTTGTGATCCTTCACCACCTCGGATGTATCAAGGTGGGTGCTAAGACTCCGACACTTTTTCGTACATCGTAGCAAGATTCGGACTTCGTGGCTTATTCATGAAGGCGTTTCTCTCCTCCCGGGACAGTCCGCGGAATCAACGGCTGGGTTACTCATGCATATAACTGTTTGATGAAACACTACACACCCTAAACTGGGGCTTCTGGGCTGACTGTCCAGTTCTCCGAAGAGTCCGCCAGGTTAATAACTTCCATATTCGCTTTCCATATGTTGCATCTAGCTGAGGCATCGGCCCGGTACAAGACGTCTGCTGTGAATTTGAAAACCACCACAGCCTGGCCAATTTTACCAAGAGGTGCCGCATGAAGCATACATCAATCGTGTGTGAGAATACCAAGTCTAGAGCTGATGCAGCATACTGATGATCATATCTGGCTGGTGTCCTAATGCACTGTGTGAGGGCCAAGGAAATTTATGGTTCCACTAACCTGTGGTCTAATGAACTGATTGATGGTCTGTTGTTAGTCCGTCTCAGTCAAATGACGATGCGTTGAGGTCTCCTGAAACCATGTCCCGGCATTTGTCTGCCCAGAGGGTCAGCTTATTCAGGAGGAAGTCTGCTGCCTCACACTCAGGGCTTCGATATATTACGATTACGTTAACACCTTGCCCACGCATTTCAGTCGGAAGTGCAGCATTTCATATGTCCCGCTTTCATGTGCAACCGTCTTTATGGCTTTTACAGTTAAGGTTTTCTTAACGTAAAGGATAACGACACCACCTTTGCGTGATGACCTTGCACTTTCGAAAGGAACGAATCTCTGTGTTTCACGGCCACTGATCTAAGAAGAGAGCCAAGTTTCTGAGGTAGCAGTGTTGTCAGGGCTTTCGTTGCCTGTCACATTACCAGGCTGGGTCCACGTGCTGAGTGCATTTGTGGGCAGAACAATGAAACTACTTAACCGAGTTTCCGTCCTATCCATAGAGGCTTCTGCATCACTTGTTGCCGAAACCTCACTACATGAGAACGCACTATTTTCAGATCTTGCTCTTCAGCTGCTAATCTGGAATTTTGGTTCTGCTTGTGCTTCTCCTTTTTTGATGTGATCAGCAAGAGCCAGATCCTTCCACATGAACATTAGATCCTTGAAGTCTAAGTATTCTTCAGAATCTGATTCCTGTCATCTGCTGACCTGAACACGACTTTAAGTAGCTGAAACTTGTTTTCAGTGATGACTGTCTCCTGTATACCGACTCGATGTTGAGTTAGGTGACTCCTGGCATATTTCTGGTAAGAGCCGGTTTGTCGAACTTTGTACCTTGCCAAGATCATGTTTGGAACGTCTGCGTGGCTCTGAGTCTTTACTTTCTTCCACTTTGTGGAAGCCGGTTCGGTAAGCGTTACTGGCCCCGTAGACTTAGTTACTTGCCATTTTTTGGAGTCGGGTGTGCAAGGTTTACTGAAGCCCAGTCAAGTGACACTGAGAGCCTCAGAACAAACTTGCATCCCGTTCTGTCCAGCTCTTGTCAGTGATTGGGTTGCCGAACTGGATGTGCCTGTGGTTTGCACGGTTCCGTCGTTGGAACTGAGGGCGCTTTGCCCCCGTTTCTTACGTCTGAAGTAGACCTAGTCTTACGATCAGCGGTTTTCAGACTGGGTCTGCCAGCTCTGGGGATGCGAAAACCAGAAAATACCCGCTTCACACTGCTTGGCGTAGTTCTTTCCAGATCGCTGTCACCAAACCTAGCAGGTGGTCTACGCGCCCGGCTCACAGCTTGTCGTGGGACGTTCTCAAAATTTTACTGTTATTTTCACTGTCACAGTTATCGGCTCTGATCCTTGACGACAGTTTCTTAGTTATCGCATTCAGAAATGTTTTCGCTTCTTCTACCAGGGTTCGAATATCCGAGCAGCACAACGTACAAAGCCAGACACTTCATGCATCGCTGTACCTGTTATATGCTGAGGGTATGAGGCTTGTGCAATTACCGTGGAACCAACTCTTTCATTCCTTTCACTGAATACCAGAGGCCACTGTGAAGTGGCACCCAACCCCACCACAAGCCTTCTTATGAGACTTTTGGCTCACCATGTAGCAGAAACAATGGAACTTCAGGCAGTAGAAGTTCCTGTCTCACTTCAAGCGAATAATATTCCGAGTGGAGCGAAATAACAACAGCCTTTGATGTGTAAACATAAAAAATGCCATGAATCTAGCTGAACATGGAAAGACACTCCCTTTTTCAAACAATGCACCTCTTACAAATGAGGTAAAGACAAACTGCCTGATTCTGCCACTTCTATATGCATTTATCAATTCAACTGCTCCTGTGAAGCGAGTTAAATTGGGTGTACAATGAGGCAATTCCGTCGTCGAGTTTCTGGGCACTACCCATCATGGTTGAACAAGGGACAAATTAGAACTATAAAGAGTTCCATACTTGCACACTTAGTTGACACAGGACATCAGGTAGTTACTGGAAAAACCCTCAGAATTATCCATCAGATTCCAGTTAATTTAACTCGTGGATTACGCACTCAGTTACTTCACATAGCAGAGGCGATTGCAACCCACCTTCACAAACCTAGCCTTTGTATCCAAAAGAAGTGTGTTTTCGACCACTTTCATTACCGTGGCCGTCAACATAATGTAACTTCTAGGTTTATTTTGTGCACCTATTCCCCTTCTTGTTTCTATCAATATTCATATTTCCCATTTTGGTAACTCTATTGATCATTCACATAATTATTTCCAAAACACCACGTGATTGCTAATTTGATTAAATTGTAAACCTATATATTTGTGTAGAGTCCAAGATGAAGACCTAATTGAAAAGAAATATATTTCTTCGCTCAGTCTTTTTCTAAATGCCAGAAATCTAATAAATATGGGATATCTAACCATTAATCTACGTTATCCAACTAAATTAACATAAAACATTTTACCAAAATATCCCTCCAAATTTAACAATCACCTTTTGTTATAACCAATCGAGTTTTATTGTCTCAGTTGCTTTGTAGCTTTGCTTGATTTAAATGAAGTGCGGAAATGTTGGTTGAGAGCATATTTGTATGGATTATTAAATTAAGTAAGCAATCCAACATGTATAGCTTATGCAGTTTAAGGGTTTTGCATGAAATTTACTGTTTTTAAAGTCAGTTAGACTCTTACTAGGTAGTAGGTGAAGTGCCTTCAGTTTTGAAGTTATAACTGTGGAATTGGTTTTTCAAGTTTTTCTTATCGTTTAATATGCATATTTTATTCTTCATCTACTTTTTTTATTGTGTTATAAGTTATTTCTGCTGGAAGAAGAATCGAAATGCTTTCTGTGCTTATATGGTTAAATAGTCTTCAACAATTGTTAAAAAGCAAGATAGGACCTATGAAATATAATAACTGACAGTTTGGATGCCAAAATGTAAATTCTTGAAATTTTTTCATAAAATCTACTGGCTGTTCAATGCCTTACTATTATATTTGACACTACATCGATATGGTGTTTTCGGAATCACCAACAAGGTTTCTTTTGATTCCAAGTCATGTATTGTCATAATACACAGCCGCTTCTAATAAGACAGTTTAAGGTAGAATATTTTTGTTCCAGTGAAGCACTATCTCATCCATGATGCTCCATTTATATTGACTTACTCATGAAGGAACTATTGAGTTCAGGAAAAAGAAGTCCCAGTTGAATTATTTTACTTTAATTCCTTTGAAATAAATTTAAACCGAGGCGAACAAACAATGGCAAAAACAACGATCTTCATCATCCATGGATGAAAATTAACGGTCACTAGTTCATACGGTCATGTAGGTAGGAAGGTGACAGCTTGACAATCTTGGTTCTGTCTACAAGTTTGAGTACGTTAATTCTCATCATTCTAGGTGCTATTACTACTTTTCCCTAGAGGGTTCCCAACTTCTCAAGTTTTAGATTACTAAACACCTACTTACAGTTCCAAATTTACTGCATCCTGTTTGGTCTAAACAGTAAGGTGTTATGATAGGGTCTAGCACACTATAGGTGGCTGATAATCAACCACACAAGAAAGCATAGTTATTCCGTTGCTTCATCTTTTAAACTTTACTATTATATGTCACTTAGAGTGGTTTATTATACCTAGCTGATATTTGAAGTAAAATGATGTGCTTGAAAGAAATACAGTATTTTGAATTAATTTCATCAAGACAAAAACCTTTATTGCGTCGTACTGATTTATTAGTTTAACTATGAATAAAAACAAAAACTGGCCAATCCTAGCTTTTCACATGAATTCGATTAAGTCATATGGAGGTGTTGAAATATATGGAGAAAAAATTCATATGATACAAAAAGTAGCGTAAAAGCAGGTAATTTGTGCAGCAAAAAACCTGGTAGTGGTTGAGTGTTCTTTTGGCTTTGATGTCAAGGCTCATAGAATACCATACCACCATAATAGTCATCCTGAGTTAGAAAAACTTCATTTCAGTAGAAAAGCTGTTGAAAGTCAAGTCTATTGATGAGGTTGTGAACCTTATTCGTCTGATATGGCTTGAACATGTACTGCACATTGCCGGGCTACCACCTACTTCGACATTCCATGTTATGGGGAGTTGGATTCGCTTTGAAGAGGGTTCAGGATAACCAGATCAAGACGTGAAATCAGTCGACGAAGTCTCTGACCGTTATTCTGAGCCCCATGAAGAAGTGTAAACTGTAAACGACTTAATTATGGGTGGTATATTATGTTTGAAACTTCACCCAGTAAATAGTGCCCTATCAGAGTATTTTTATATCAGTCAAACAAACGTGGTTTACACAATAAGTTATTGCAATTTCGATCAAGAAATCAGACAATTCGATCGCCTAATTGATCTAGGAACTTGAAATTAAAATATTGTGCTGTAATACGAATTCTTTGGTTTTTCTGCGTGCAGATAATCAGAGTCATGAGTTCGGCTGGAGGAACTTTAAACATCTATCAAAGTGCATCGTGGCGTCGAGTCAACTAGCTTGATGGTCACATGCCAAAATGAACGGTAGAATTCGATAAGCACTTAGGACTAGACAACATGAAGTTCGTTACTCTTCAGTGGCCAATCAATGGAATATTAAACTTTTATAACATGAAAGTTCAAAACCCAGGAGTTGACAAACTACTGAGGACCTAGTATTTGGAGAAAACGATCCTAGTAGTCACAGTAGTAAAGGGAGCTTCATCCAAAATCGATGCATTGGCAGTAGGAAGCTTGCATTTCTTTTACTGAGATTTAGGAAATTGTTTATACCAGTTAACTTTTTGTGGTATGAAAAATCAAAAAGATGAAAATCGTTAACAAATGATAACTGTTCCTGCATTATCGTTTAATGTTTCATTCTGGGACAGCAAGATGTTGTTGCTTGCAGTAATCAGTATTTCCCAAACACTTAAGTGGATGTTGTATAAAGTTATTGTTTGCGTGATTGGTCTTTCTACTGGTGATTATTACATCCTGTTCATCAGTAATAATTTTCATTTAATCCAATGATATAGTGGCCGGAAAACGAACCAGTCTGGGTTTAAACTGATTCTTTAGTTAACTGACCTTCAGATAATTTCAGTTCTGTGTTATTAGCTTACAAAATGACTTTAATGTTTATATTTTCAGTCATTTTGTATCTCAGTAAGTCTTTATTTCATAGTAATGTTAGGCATTTTCCATACAGCTGTTCCACCTTTTATCAGTTCAGCGTCGGTTGGCATTGGTATTTTGGTCTGTGTAGGCATTTACAACAAAGTCACACTGTTAACTAGCTTTCTGGTGGCTCTTCAATTTTTTGAGTGGTAGCATTTGTCACTGGTAAACTCTACTACTGGTGTCATTTAACTCCACTGGTTAAGAAGTCAACTGACAGTATCTGCTGTGGCAACTCTGACCGTTACGCATTAATACCTGGTCCTATGTTGATATTGATGATGATGATGATTGACAGTATCTGACTTTTCAGAGAGTCTACTATTCTTCTGAAGTCTGTTTGCCTGAAGGTATATGGAATCATGTAAAGACTTTGACATGGCTAAATGCTGAACTATGGAATACAAAGCTAGTGAGTGTTTTGTAGAAGTGGACCAGCTGTAGAACTTGAAAATCATGAAGATTTTTAATCTCGCAGTATGACTTTACTGACTATCTAAAGGCAAACAATTCTACTGCTACAATGATACAACTAATCTGTAAATTGCACATGAGTCTAAATGAAGGGGAGAAATACAGACTGAGATTTATCCTAATCAAAAGTTCAATTATGCGAAGAGAAAACCTATTTTAGTATGTTTCCACTAAAGTATTTGTTATACTCTCAGTATAATGCTGTTAATCTTTACACACATAGCGAGACAACAATTTGAAAATTCTCACTTACTTTTTAACACACTTCTGGTGAAGTATCAATATGTGAACCAGTAATGGTATCGGTCAAAAAATTCCACTCTCAATATTTAAATGTAGCTTTGTTACTGACGTTTTTATGTAGGTGAATTTATCTCCCTTAGTGAGTGAAAAGTAGCTAATATCATACTGTTTAGTTTTATGTCTCAAGTTTGGTCGCAAAACTGAAAGACTTTCTGTTGTGTAGCTCTTTGATTGATATTGGGGATATGGACTAGACAACATTGGATTGGCTCCTCTCTAATGACCAGTCAATGCATTCAGTTTTCACAGAAGGTCAGATGGAAACTGATTGAATCGGTCTGAATGGGACAGTGTAACTTGAGTTAAGATCTCTGACGGCCCATCAGTTTTTTGGAGGCCGCAGACAGACTTGGCTGGGAATTAACAACATGCACAAAGCTGAGGTCTAAGGCTTTTTTAAGACGAATTAATCTAGGTTCTCATCTATTTCAGCGTCATTCCACTGCTCTGAATTCACCTCTTCTGTTTTGTTGAGAATCGTGATAAGTCGTGGTGTGTCTCATTGGCTTAAGCGCTTAGCATCTGATCGATTGGTCCCATGTTCACAACCCGTTTCACCTATTTCGGTTTAGGTAACTAGATGTGGCTGACAGCCTAGTACATAAACACTTTTACCGGGTTGAATTGCATTAACTGCTGGTGAGAATTCGTGAATTTTTCGTTGCTGCATTCATTATTCACAGGCTAATTTTTATCTTATCTTCGTTCTTTAGATTTGGTCTCTTCATTATCATGTTATCAGTGCAATTCATCGCACCACTCCAATTGCTTGGAGCATCTGGTTGATTTGGGCAAGCATTCTCTCCAACCAACACCTTGTACAACTTATGGAGCACGATTTTGTATAAAGACTACTGGGATTTACGGTGGTGAGTTACTTGGACGATATATATATATATATATATATATATATATATATATATATATATATATATATATATTTACAAGTTGAGAATTCTCAGTTTAGAGCTGGAGACCGTATGTAAGTGTCCTGTTCAGTTTGAAACTGATGAGTAGCTTTCGATTAATTGAAATCAGAGTGTTACACTTGCCATTTAAGTTAATAGTTGTTGGTGAACTACCAACCAGTCTTTTTCAGCAATAGTCCAGTTCATCTTAAGGTTTTTTCAGTGGAATATATGTGATTTGGCACAGTTGATTGTCATTACCTGTTATCGCCTTTCGATACCCACTAATATTGACGATCATTGCACCAAACTCTTGTCAATCCGCATTTAGGGCACCTCCACTCCTCATTCCCCACCGACAGCCGCGATCTTGGCGTGGTGGTAAGGGTTGTATGTCACAACTACCCAACGAGCTACAATGATCAAAATGCTTGTTCTCTGGAGGTTTTACAAATCTAGAAAGGTTCATTGGTTGGTAGTAAGATGAAGAGTACTTACCGTTGTAGTTTTGACTGAAACACTATGATGGGGGTCCGGGGGTGACGTCGTATTGCTGACTAGATGAAGTGTGAAAGCATTAAGGTGTTTTTCTTGGATGACCACAGTACCATACTGATGTTGCCTCACTAACGGGAAGGAGAGGTTTCAAAATTTTGTCCCCCAAAATAGCACACTTCTCTCTGCCTCAAAGTCTTCCTGTGCCGGTGGTATAGGTTTTCTCTATCCGGCGTTAGAACAATCAAATCCCACACCAACAATCCTTAAACGGCTCTATATGAAAGGCCAGAGCAGATGTCATATGGGCTCTGTCGTCACATAAATCTCCCTCTCTTTCAGTTATCCTAATAAAAAAATAGCGTCCCACTATGTGGGCAGCCGGGAAATGTCAATCACCCCCACGCTTTCAGTAGCATACAAGACCCAATCAAGCATAACCTTCACTTCACGTCACCTTCACCTCATCTGAGGATTGGGGAAATTCTCGAAATTCACCTTACCTACCAGTATCCAGAGACAAATTGGCTCTCCAACTGTCATGGACTCACTGGTGTAGAAGTAACATTGAGCTATAGAGCAGAAAGTGCACATCTCGACTGGATATTACTGAACAGCCATTTGTGTGCTGTTCAACTGAACTGATCTGCAAAAACTAGGAAGGATTATTACACTAGCCGATGCCTATTCGTAATCTGCGCATACATACCTACTGACTGCAGATGATGATGCAAGTATGAATTCGATAAGAAGCTGTCAACTTCGCTACAGAAAGCAAAACGTTCAAATGTGGTCATAATGGCAGGTGACTTTAACGCTCAAGTATGGAAGCTGGGCCAATCGGAAAAGCATAGTGGCGGAATCCCATACCAACGAACCGACAATGGTGATCGTCTGTTACAATTTCGCTCCGACAATCACTTGTTTCTGTCAAGCACTGACTTTGGGTATAAGGAGATAACACTGTCTTACATGGCGTTCGCCAGCTTCATACCAACGATGAATACAGGTGGATCACATTACTATAACCCACCATTGGAGAGGATCGATGGACGATTGCCGCTGTTTATAGAGTACTAGTTTTGACTCTGATCAAGCGCTAATTCGGGTTTGTATATGTCTATGCCTTACTGGTTGCAGAAAACAGATGGCAGTAAAGTCTGTCTGTGTTAATAAGAAGATGAAGACGTCAATTATGTATTTAGGCAGGAGTTAGCTGAGCATTTATGTGAACATGACAGCAATTTTCATGCGGAAGAAACCTGGCACGATATTAAGTCTTCTGTAGAAACAGTGGTAAAAAACAGTTGGTCACGTACACCTAATGATTAGCAAGTGTCATTGAGTTTCCGGGACGTCATCCAAACTGATTGATGAGAGAAGACTGGTTCCAGCTGGCTGGCTCTGACCACGATGAAGAGCGAAAGCAACCCAGACATAAACTAATTAATAGTCTTCGCAGTGATCTCGAGCAGTGGTGGGTGGCGAAAGCTAGAGAGATAGAGAAGGATATCGGTAAGAATAAGACGATAGTTTGTGAAACCATCCACTAGTAAGGATGGGAGCTCATATAGACTTAGTACAGACGGCATAAACGTTGGGCATAACGCCTTGAGGCGTAGGCCATCTGGCCACAGAAACGTATCAAGTGCTAAACATCCAGTCTGAACCTGAATGGGACGTGCATGGTGGTCCTCCGATTCTCGTCAAAGTTGAGATTTCAAGCAACTAAAGATTCCCGTAAGATTTATAAAAATGAAACAATCTGAGCGAAGAACATTGTTTTCAATAAATCCTCCTCAGATTCTACAATTATAAAATGTATTTATACAGCGTAAAATTAAGCCATGTTATGGGCAGTTACATTTTCAAAATGGAGTGAGATCTAAGAATTGTAAAGAAATCAATTTATCTTTTTTAAATTGGTCAGTATCGGAATGATACATATACAAAAGAATAATATGATGGTGAACAAAAAGATAACGAATAAGATGGCAGGAGTGGCCTTTAGTTTTCTGAAGGCCAATGGAGAAGTAACGCTTGGACATGTTCTTTCTGAATGCAGAGTTCAGGCTTGATCAATCTTGTTGCAAGAGCCTCCGCTATGTTTAGCAAGCGCTGACGAGCTACATGTGGTGTCGTTTTTGGGACACGATGAACGACACTGAAAGCCTTATTAGCATCTATATGATGTCCTATTTCGGCTAGATGCGTTAGGACTGAACTTTCAACAATTTCACTTCGCCCTTTCCGAACCAAGCTCGTTTCCGGAGACGCACCTGTCTAATCCTACTCCCATGTAACTAGTTCTATAGGATCAGTCAAATTGATATATGCAAGATGAAGAACTAAGATTAGGTAGGCTATCCTCTAGTTTCGGATTGAGCATTGGCCGACTACTGAATGATATGCAAAACTGACCTGCATAAAACATCCTGTTGACTGCTCTAGCTAGGCGTCGTGATGGAATGTCATTTGCAACATCTCCCTTGAATTGTAAGCGCAGAAAAGAACGCTGCATCGAACCTGAAACCATACGAAGCAGCAGGCTGTGTCGGTTTGCAACCATAGTGTCTAGGAAATGAGGTGGGAAACTACTGGAGAGAGTAACAGAGGAACTATGTGGGATATAGCACCCAAGGGTAGTCCCATCCTACTGGTCTGAGCAGTGTAAGGAGGTGTAGACTACCTGACCGGCTGGGGTTCCCGATATGATAGAAATCACTTTTCGGGGACCCTTGATGAAAGGACTAAGAATCTGTCACAGCGGCCCAGATATATTCACTCTTTGATGTTTTTTAAAACCTAGATGTTTTGACCAACTGTAGTTTTTAAATTCCTTCTCGTCCATTCACCTTTGTCTACTTCGATATTAGTCTTCTTCTACTCGTTGTTTGTATGCCTCTTTGAAGTGTGGCAACTTGAGCCAATGCACTTGTGTTCCAGGTTCTACGTTGATTTTGTTTTCCCACTCCTCATTTTACTGGGAGCGTATAAGTCTTCATTCCTTTGATTCAGATCAAGCTTTTGATGTTTAATGGTCTTCTCTAATTTTATTATCTGGTTAGCATTTATAGACTCGATTGTTTTATTCACTAGTCGCTAGGCTCTGTCGAAATAAGTAGCACTAACGCGTTTTCGTTACCTCTTTCACCTATGTAGGCAGCGCTGTTTCAACTACAGGTGGCACGGACGAGGACGTCGAAGTCAGGATCGGAAAAGCAAGACAGGCTTTCATTAACCTGAAATCAGTGTGGAGATTTTCTGCACTCAGCATAAAGCGTGAACAACATCCGGATTTTCAACACCAACGTCAAGTCAGTGCTTCCATGTGATGGTTCAGAGACTTGACGTGGTATGGAAGGGATTTCCAACAAACTGCAGACATTCATCAACAACTACCTATGCTGTTTCGATACTGAAGATCAGATGGCCAGAATAATGAGAATAAGCAACAGGGAACCTTGGCTGGCAACGAAGCAAGGAAGCAAGAGGCTATCGCTGAACAGATATGCAGAAGGAAGTGGAGATGGATTGGGCATACACTGAGAAGGCGGACTGGGGACATCACGCGCCAGGACCTGGCCCTCGAATGGAACCCCGATGGGAAGCGAGGAATTCGGCGTCCGCGGTGAGGGTGACATGGAGGAGATGGTGTGAGGAAGAAATGAAATGTTGTTGTCAGTGATGGAGCTAGATTGAAAAGACTGTAGAGAAGAGATTGCACTGGAGACGTGCTACGAACAACTCAAGGGACAAATAATGATAATAATAATAATAATAACGCGTTTAGTCAACTTCTTAGTCAGTTTATCTTAAAGACAGTCTTTGAGGATAGCTTTTAAGTGTCTTCCGGTTGAGATTTTCTTACATCCATAAAGTGACAAACGCATACATGGTGATTGTTCAAGCATTACTTCAATAGGACTAATACTTGTTTATCAAATCCCATTATTCATAGTTGATAGCGATGTGGTCTATATATTTTCACTGTTGCGTTGAAGCCAGTAGCCATTATAATTAGTAAGTGGTTAAAGGATCGACGTTTAGTGCACGACATACGTTTGTCGCATGACGGCTGCCTTAATCTAGGAACGGTCTGAAATCATATCAATATTACACACAGAATAAAGTTAGATTTCACAATACAGGACTTACCTATCCTCTAGAACAAATAATGAACCGAAATTACTCTTTCATGTAATTTGTTTTCATAATAAATCTGTCCTATAGTGTGTGGTAAAACGATTTTAATTTTTCAGTAGTTAGTATGTTCGAGTAATCCAAACAATCATGTGAAGGAAGAAATAGAAGTACACATCTCTCACTTGAAAGAATGGATTGGTAGCATTCTTTGTAATAACTCAGACTTACTGTTTGAAGTCTAAAGAGGCGAAACTAACTAATCACGATAGAAATTATATCCAACCGACCAGTAATATTTATCCTAGACAGCATAGTTTACCAAAAGTACTCATAAGAAGTCTTACTAGCATTCCCAAATGGTGTCTGGTATTCACATTTTGAACTTGTACAAAACACGCATCTGTCTTTAAAATATTCATGAAGTTTCCAGTAATACAGTCGAGAGGTAGTGCGAAGTTGGTTGATGTTGAAGCAGCTGAAAAGTGTTTTAAAACTAGTCAGCACTGAACAACGGATTTATTCAAGTTTGTAAATCTAGCAGTGCACACACATGCCCCCATGCGGGATACAGCCCTTATGGGGTCGAGTGACTTCAGTATGACAGCAGGTACTCGCTGGTAACGTTTGATAATTGGATTATAACCGGCTGACTAAATGATATCGTTATCACGATGAAATATGGTTCAGGGATCTATTCTAAATGAAGTCATGAGTTCGTACCACTGAAGACTTCTGGGCAAGGACAAAACAGCTATCTAACATTCCAGTCGTAATTGATTAACTAGAAATCAGTAATTTTGTTTTGTTTTTTTCTTTCTCAGCTGTTATGGGTATAACACGATTTTGTAGTGCATGGGACTTGGGGAATGAATGCCAGTACTTAGATTTCCCGGATCATGACCGAATTTATCGAGCATGTGTTTACAACTTGTTCAACAGATGCATGCAATTCAGGGACACAGAATTGTAATGCACTCTTTATGCTTATTGCATCTTTGTACATATTCATGCGTTTTTACTTGACAATAGATATTTGATAATGACCGATGACTGCTGGCATTGAACAGTTGACTTACTGTACCTCTCTTCTCGTTTTTGATACTTTTGTGATTAATTTTAACAATAATACACTCTTATTTCTTAAATTTATGAGATCAAAAATGTAAAATAATCAAACTTTTCCCTTCTATTTTGTGATATTTTGATTTAACGATAGTGGAAATTTATTCCATTATAGAAATTTTTTAAAGGGTTTCTTTGCCTGATTTAATCCCGTTACGTTTGTACATTTTCCTAAATAGTATCTACTACTCCAAACTATCAAACCCAAATAATGTAAACATGAGAAGAAATTGCATTGCAAATGAAATATTTAGTCTTATAATTGTAGTAATTGGATTTATTTTCAAGTGGTAGCCAATGTGTGGATATTTAGTGCTTCAAGATGTTCGAATCTGCCTATCAAGTTTACAGTACGATTTCCAAGGTAATTGACATGAAACATAGTGTTGACCTAGATTTCATTTTTTGTTGTTACTGTTATCAGAAAGACATCTGATTACCAATTAGTGTACATTGTTCAACCCTATATAATGTCAGTTACGACCTGGTCTATGATTTTAGGGCTGATTGTAGTGCAGTTTCAAATGAGTGATAGAACATGAGTTCCCTGAAGGTTGCAGATATACTTTCCTGATGAAAACCGGTAGGCACGAAACTTAGATGACGCACAACAACTGCCAATGACTATTCATGAGATCAATTAGTCTCAAGGACCATGTAATTTCAAATGATCTGCAATTGGAGGCAGCTTACATTGAATATGCTCGACATGCAACTATCTCAGCCAGATAGAAGGTAAAAGTGCTAATGTTGAGAAAAATCCTGTCTAGTCTTAGATAAGACTCTCCTTATCCAGCTTAGGATAGGATGGAGAACGGAGATGGAATGATGAAATATTTTGGTGGATGATTGATAACGTTTGCCATAGTTATCCCAACGCTCCACCAAGTGGTTTCGCTGAAGCTTGAATTTATGTTCATGAGTTTGGTAGATATAAGGATAATAATGAATTTTTTGAGTGTATTTATCTACCAGTGATTTCGGTTTGTTTAAAAGATATGATAACAAGATCAACCGCAAGGATGAACGATAAGCTGTGACTAAACTGCAATATTGCACTACTGAATAAGTTTTCAGATGAAAACGACGTTTTGAATTTCATTAGACTGATATTCCTAAATGAGCATGGTTAAAGCTGTAAAGTCGATTGTATAAACATATGAAAGGCTTTACACGTTAAAGTGTTAACAAACTGGGAAATTATCATAACGCCTCAGGAATTTGTGCTTGTTTGCAGCGTGATAATCTGTTAAATATTTCATTTATCTCATAAAGTCGACATGGAAAGAATTCAGAAATGTATTTAGATAGATAGCACGAACTGTGATCCGGTCTTTGAGGTCATAGTGTCCGAGTAACTAGGCTTTAAAGCTGATCACACAACTTAGAGAAAAATACACTAATTAGTAGTGGTATTTCCATCACATATCTAGCTGCGAATCTATAGACATCTTAGTAGATGATATACTGGCCAAAGAAGTGAAGAAGGGTGGGTGCGAAGACAAAAGACAATTCCACGACACACTTGCAAGTGAAGCAGAACAGGCTGCATGTAAGAGAGACAGACACCTAACAACATTGTATCAAATAAGCAGGTTACTATCTTGGAGGGGAGAGATCAACACAGATGAAACCAATAAAAGATGATGACGGAAATTTAATTGCCAAAGAGAGAAACAAAGGAAACGATGGGCTGGCCGACCACTTCAAGAAGCTTTTGAATCGACCACCATCACTATCTGCACTTCGTCCAGAAATCTCACCTGCAGCCGCAGAACTACAAGTGAACACAAGCCCTCAAACGAAAGTGGAAGTCGTGAGCGCCATAAAGCTACTGAAGTGTGGGAAAGCAGCAGGACCAGATGGAATCCCGCCAGAAGCAGTGAGAGCGGACGCAGGCACAACAGCAGAAATGCTCACACCACTATTGCAGAAGGTGTGGAAGGAAGGAAGGGTACCTGCCGATTGCAGAAGGGCTATCTTGTCAAAGTGCCGAAGAAGGGAGACCTAAGTGTTTGCAAGAACTGGCTCGGAATCATGCTGCTTTCCATGTCCACTGGAAGCAAGCAGAATACTAACCCGCATTATCCTGGAGAGACTGAAAAATGCACTGTATTCAAAATTATGACTGCAGCAAATGGACTGGCTTCAAGAAGTACAAATTATGTGCGAACCAAATTGCAACACTTCCTATCATCATACACAGAGCATAGAATGGCAATCAACTTTCGACCTTAACTTTATCGACCTTGAAAAGGACTTCGACAGCGTCGACCGACAAGTAATTTGGAAACTACTTCAATACTGAGAAGTGCCACAAATCTTTATCAACCTTATTCAACAACTATATGAAGACGCCACATGCCAAGTAATTCATAATGGGAAGCTCAGTGATGCTTTTGAAGTGAAGTGAAGACAGGAGTGAAACAAGGCTGCTGCTTACTATCACCCATGATCATCCTGATTGTAGTGGACTGGATCATGCAGGAAACAGTGAGGAGCGAGAAGAGGGGCATACGCTGGCTGGACCTATGAAAAGACCTCAGAAGAAGATTTGGATTACGCCAATGACTTGTGTCTAGTGTTACACAAACTTGAATATCTACAGGTGAAAACTAACAAGTTGACAGAAGAGGCAGGGCATGGCAGCGAAGACGGGACTTTAGGTGAATGTAGAGAAGACAGAGATGATGAAGATACCCAACCACCACCACCAACAGTAACAACAAGCTACAATCACCATCAAGGTGAGAAACCTAAAGAAAGTAACCTCCTTCACCTATATAGGCGCCACCGTTCCAACTGCAGGTTGCGGCACAGATGACGAGGTCAAAGTCAGCCATGATCGGGAAAGCAAGACAGGCTTTCATTAACCTGAAATCAGTGTGGAGATTTCTGCACTCAGCATAAAGCGTGAACAACATCCGGATTTTCAACACCAACGTCAAGTCAGTGCTTCCATGTGATGGTTCAGAGACTTGACGTGGTATGGAAGGGATTTCCAACAAACTGCAGACATTCATCAACAACTACCTATGCTGTTTCGATACTGAAGATCAGATGGCCAGAATAATGAGAATAAGCAACAGGGAACCTTGGCTGGCAACGAAGCAAGGAAGCAAGAGGCTATCGCTGAACAGATATGCAGAAGGAAGTGGAGATGGATTGGGCATACACTGAGAAGGCGGACTGGGGACATCACGCGCCAGGACCTGGCCCTCGAATGGAACCCCGATGGGAAGCGAGGAATTCGGCGTCCGCGGTGAGGGTGACATGGAGGAGATGGTGTGAGGAAGAAATGAAATGTTGTTGTCAGTGATGGAGCTAGATTGAAAAGACTGTAGAGAAGAGATTGCACTGGAGACGTGCTACTGAAGCTCTATGTTCCATTAGGATCCCCAGGGACAAATAATAAAAAATAGTTGTTTGCGGAAGCCGAGTGTGTATATAGGATCTGTATTCCGGGAACAACTTTTTCAAATACTGGATAACAGAATCGTTATAACTGGCTAACGTCACTTTAATAGATGAACGAAACGTGTGTTTATAAGGATATTTTGTTGAGTAGGAAAGTTTCTTTGGATAATAAGTGAATTCTACACTCCAATCAACTCTTAAGCATTCTCAATGGATATCTCTGGGTCAACTGATCTTTGACAAATTATAAAAGAAGCTGTTCCACTCATTTCGGTGAATACGTATCACTTTGCATTTATGACATATAGATATTAACTTATGTGTTGTTAAAAAGTGTTATCTGTTCCTTTGAACTCGACTTATCGGTATTACAAAATTAGGTGGTGGTTGTAAATAACGGATTCTGAAATGTAAGATTCGCAAACAACGTTTCAAAATTTGTTGTGCAAACTTACACTTTTATTGTTCATTCCATTGAGATTGATTATGTTGCATGGGTTTAGCCCTTCTGCATTATTAATCAAATGACCGTGAAACTCATTTCATTTTATTTTCTGTTTTCTTCTGATGTGCTCATGGTTAAGCCATGGAGGGAATGATAAAAACTGATCTATATTAGACTTGTGGAAATGCTGTGTTACTGTATCATGGTGATCTACATTAGGTTGACGTCATCTATATATAACCAATGTGGCTGAGACTCTTATAAGATAGTATTCCAATAAGAGTGAATTGTTTACTAGATTAGATTATATACGATATGTAACTGGAGTGGGAATTAGATAGATCTTTATCAATATTTCATTGTATGAACTTGTATTTTATTTAATTCATACAACTAAAATAGCTTTTCAGAATGAATGAGAGTTGATTTCAGTTTGTTCGTATAAAGATTAGTTAAAACATGTAAATTTTAGGGCTGGCACACATTCTGAAGGTTAATCTAAATAAACAGTGTAAGAAAATTCGATTATAGAACTAGAAAAATGAAGCAATAATTTCAGTGACTTAACCTTCCAAGTGTTTTAAGAAGTATATTTTTTATAACTTCAGTCGCCACCTTTTTATATTAAAAAAGGGGTGAGAAGGTAGTAGAGTTAATAAAGAATCGAAGGATTAAGTAGTATGAATGAGACAAATTAACTGGAATAGGTTGAAAAATGTTTTGTTAAAAGTTGCAATTGTTAGGAAGATCAAATGAAATAATACCGGAAACTATTAAATGTAAAAATAAAAATGATATTAACGGTATAACAGCATCTGAAAGGATATGCATTAAAAGTTCTGTCCTTGAACATCTAGTCGATTCCAACCATTCAAACAACCCAAACAATGGTTTTAAGGTTGTCCATCGAACTCCCTCAAACATCTTACTTTTCTTCTATCTTCAACTTCTAAAAACAGCAGAGGCCTTTGTTGTTCATGAACTGAAGCCTGACCTTTGTGTGCGAAAGAAGTATGCACACTCTTTATCTCTACATTGGCCCTAATTTGGTCTTCCTTTGTTTCGTTCCTTTTTTTCAACTTCATCTTTTGTTAGGTTAATCTTTGTATTCCTACATAGTAATTATTATTGCCATTATTATTATCCTTTTTACATTTAATAGTTTCCGGTGTTACTCCATTTGACCTTCCGATAGTTGCAACTTTTAACGAAACATTTTCAATTTATTCCAATTAACTTGTCTCATTCATATTACCCAATCCTTTGATTGTTTATTAACTCTACCACGTTTTCACTCCTTTTTAATCTGTATGCACCTTATAAACTTTTTTATATATTTACAGTTACTTGATAGAGCTTAAATTATGTAAATCTGTGCTGACTACTATATATGAGGAGGCTTGTAAAATAGCCTTAAAATTCCACCCTTAATGGTCGCTCACTTCCTCCCTAATGGAAAAAAGGTGGTAATATATTAAAAGGTGTATTTTGAAATAGTGGAGAATATTTGTAGCTCAGATGAATGGTCTTGGTTGTATTTTGTTCCCTGAGCTGGGTTGTTTAATCGTGAAGCATTCATTGTCTTTCTAGACGATATCATCAACACTAACTTCAGCATGAAGTGAGCTGTCAATATCTCTCCATGAGTGATTGAGTAACTTGCTTTGACTTCGTCAACAACCCAGCTCAGAGAACACAATACAACCAAAAAGGTGTATTTACAAAGGCAACATCAAACGTCCACAATATATATAACTACAAGGTTTATATATTACAATGGCTTTAGCTATTTCCAGCCCTACTAGATTTAAAATCCTATTGATGTTTTGTCTCTTCAACCAACCTGATGCTTTTACGTTGGTTCACATATTTTTTCCTAAAACTTCAAAGCAAAGTGATTGGTTGTCAAAAACTTTAACAGTTTACGGCTATTTATGAAGATTTTGTTAATCTTATTCCACACCATGACGAAATTACTATTAAGAATACCTGGGTAATACGAAAAAGTGTTTTAAATCGATGGTTTCTACTCTGATACTACGAAACCTTTTTGTTTCAGTGTTTATGATCACAACTGACCAGATTAACCTGAAACATTATATCTGCGTTAGCTTTACATTGTGAACTTGACCGATAGGCTTAGGCTAACGCTGAAGATCTGATTAGTACGTCGATTTAACTTCCGATCACTGATTCGTGTATATTGTCCAGCTTTATTGAGGATCAGTTATAGCCATGGAAAATCAAAATACACCATGTGGACGTCCATGCAGTAGGTAACGGGGGTACACTGTACGTGGCTAGTGTTGCAACCCAACTGCCCAAACCTCAGTGGATGGTGTGAATTTTGATCTAATGATCCATCAGTTGAAAGTCGAATGTCTAGTGATGTGATCTACATCTTCAGTCATAACCCCAAAAGGTTAATGATATGATCCTGCGTTCTCGTACAGAGTAGTATGATTTTACAAAGGCTGTTAGAACTCCTAGTTGCAGTGGGTGCTACGTTAGAGTCTTAGTGGAGACAATATCAGTAGTTGGGAGGTAGGTAAATACAACCACTGAGTTCCAACTAGGGCGAAACGTGCGTCCTCTATTCCACTTACTAGAAATATGCAAATAGCGCGAAGAAACTCTCGATTTACAGTTAAACTACTATTATACTACAAGTAGTCTATTTAGCCTGGTAAAAATTTCAAGGTACTTCTCTTGACCGTGAGCTATATCTACAATGAAATGGTTTTAATTCAAATGTGTTCCAGAACATATTAATTTTGAGCAATAGTTATTATTTTATTAATTCTAGACACGTGTGATTAACTTTTGATTTTCAAGACCTTTAGTATTTCTTCATGTATTCAAAAAAATAGTACATGGTGCTTAGATAGTCCTCGTACACAACAATAGTGTTTTGCCTAGCAGTGACACTGCACACTTCGTAAACATCTCTGAAACAATGCTCAAATTTTAAGATCAACATCAGTTAGAATGTAGACGTACCACTGTCCTACAATTAAGTAGGGATGCAATCTGTGACTTCGTCAGTGACCGATGTAAGTTATAAGAGTTCCGAGAGATTTGAAAATATGCTGTCTTGATAAGTAAGGAAGACTAGGAAGTCCTTTCAACTAACCCTAGAAAAACAGAAGTCCTAATACTAGCTAACACTGAATGGCTAGTGGAGTAAAATTAAATATCTGGAAAGTGGTAACGATAATGACAATAAATAAAAGTGATTTCAAATAAAAGGGAAAAAAGTATAGTTTCTAATTAATGTCGTTCAGCCTTCAACATCCCACTTCAGTGTAAAGAATTCGCTATTGATAATCAATAAAGAGGGTCCATTAACTCGTGTCTAGTCAGAGGTAACGTTTGACACAACAAACTTAAGCGAGGATGAAAATCGTTACTACCTCACGAATATATCTTTCGTAAGATTTTTGAAAACCTGAGGCGCTTGAAACCAAACTAATTTTCTAATAGGATATATTAGGTATAGGCTCACTGGCCACCAATCATCTTAATTGCCTTATTCAGAAATTCTTGTGGTTTTAATTCCAGAAAGGAAGTCGAACATGGGTTCGTGAATATCTATCGCTGTCTTTACGGACTGAAATTAACTGCAGAACCATTGAAGATCGAAGGGTATTGAATAACTGTTTCGCCTCTGTCTGCATCTTCTTTGTGGTAGGCACCAAAAACTAACAAGTGGATGCTTTCAGATGGAACTAGCATACAGCACTGCCCTATGTCCTACTAGGAGCCTAAGGGACAAATAATAATAGCAATGATAATAATAATAGTAATAATAGTTCAAGTTTTAATACTTATAAGTAGTATCATAATTTACAGTCTGATATTTATCACAATTTATACGTAACTTTGTCAAATATATAAACTTGTTGAGTTCATTAGGATTCAGTATAAAGTGAAATGTCTCAGTCAGTCATCTGTCTTTCCTTGAAGTTTGTAATCATTTTGACACTTTCAGTGTTAAATTTGTGGCTATGTAAGATGTCATGAACAGTGATTGTCGATTTGATGAGTGAATTCTCTAGTTCTACAAGATTATTTGGAGGTTGTTCTGTGTAACTAGCATGTTCTTTGGTACGAATGATGATATCGCGGGAAGATTCCTCATTATGAAAACATCCCAATCGATACACCCTAATCTGTGGACACTACTCTGTCGGAAATAAAAAGAATTCTACCTTTAAAGTGGGCATTCCTATCAGTGTTGGTTATCTTTCAGAAGGCTCTAATTTAGTGTTTTAAAAATTCCTTTGTAGCTCTTCAGTTGTAACTTGTCGAAACGGTCGAACTAGTGTATTAATCCAAGACTAATCGTTTGATTTTCCTCTTGGATTGCTGTACTCATGGTTTTTAATCTACTGAACGATATTTTCAGAGTAGTTATTGGAATGCAATACATCTGCCGTGTTTCTTACTTCCGTTTGTCTGTCGTCTTGATTCATGACGATCTTTCAGGCCCTCATGAATAAGTTCCTCATTTGTACTAAGGAACATGCAAGTTACACAAAACAGCCCCCAAATAATCCTGTAGAACTAGAAGATTTGATGATCAAATCGGCAATCACTATTCATGACATCTTAGATAGCTACAGATTTGACACAGAAAGTGTGGAAATGATTACGAAAGGATTTTCAAAATTCAAGAAAAGATGGATAACTGAGGCATTTAACTTTAAGGTGTTTGAATGGATCAAAGTGTAGCCTTATCTCTATTCCTAAAAATTTCCGGGCTGCCTACTAACCTCTATTCTACCTATGACTGACTATTTTCTATCTGAAGGTCAGATGACAGCCGCCATTCTGCTTATCTTAGTCATATATTTGTAGACACCTGATTGCTACACTTCGCTGATATTGTTGTTCCTGAGTCTGGATACTTTTGGAGGGCATAAACACAGTCGCTGGGTTTGCAGTCCAGTCTTTCGATCTCACTCATTTGGGATGTAGTATAATCACCTCGCCTGGTTAACTAGTTCACTAGTTACTAGCCGGTCCTAAGCCTAGGTAAAGAGGGAAGGTTGGGCATAGGGCTAGCAACCCTACCCCGGAAAACCAATCCAACCGCTAAACAAACTTCAAAGCACAAACAAATATAAAAAATAAAAACAAAATTATTCCTCGCTGGAATCGGAGAGGCGAAATGACGCCGGTTGGTGAAAGCCTTCGGGAAGTCGATTGGCCGATGTGTCTTCGCTTCTTTCGTTGAAAGAGAAAGTAAACATGGGGACATGGAATGTCTGCACAATGTTTGAACCTAGCAAGGCAGCCCAGATTGCAAACGAGATGAGAAGCTATAGCATTGAAGTGTTAGGAATTTGCGAAAGCAGATGGAATGGGAGTGGACTCTCCAAACTTTCAACTGGAGAATCAATAATCTACTCCGAGCACACTGAGTTATTGAGTGGCTATCATGATGTCCTCTCGAACAGCATCGAATGCTGTCATGCAGTGGGTTCAGACCACTATCTAGTGCAAGGAACCTTCCAAATCAAGTTAAAAGCCTTCACAGAAGTTGGTGATAGACCACAGTTCAAGTTCAAAACCCGGAATCTGCAGGACGAAACTACAAAGGAAATCTTCACGTCAGCCATCTAGACAAAATGCAAGACATTAAGCGACATCCCTTAAGAAACTTGTGTGGATGAACACTGGGACTCTTTGAAAGAGATGTGGAAAGAAGCCTGCACAACCGCATTAGGAAGGAAGAAAAAACAAGATATATATATATATATATAATCAGCAGTAGATGAAATGAATCGTGAGTTATGAGCTAAAGTACCAATTGAACAATCCAGTGTACAGATAATCAGGAAGTCAATGCAGTTAAATCCACTTACACTCAAGGTTCAGTTACTAAAATGTTCATTATAAAGATATGACCCAATATTATTGCGTAGTGGACCAAGTTACCCCACATCACACTGCAAGAGGGCTAAAAAAAGATCATATGAATAAAAGTAGTGTAGCTAGCATTTGTATGCAACCGATATCATTAGACTTCAAGCAATGATATCTCCTGACTAGCCTACCCACGTTTCCCAAGTCAAATTCCAAACAGTCTTAGTTCCTCCAGACCAAAGGAGAGTTCAAGTCAATCAGTTTATTTGTTAATTTATGACGATGGAAGGATTCAGCTCATCATCTTCAGCTAACCCTCCCCCCCCCCCATTCTCAGTTATTCGATTAAGGAAACTAGATAATCCTATTCTTGCAATCTCTCTAGAAGGAAATCAATAAAAAATGACCATCAGTGTTATCCTTCGCATACACGGATTTACAGGTAAGTCAATAAGATAGAACTCAAAAGAAACACCAGTGATGCATTTTATATACAATCAGGCTGTCTCTTTCATCTGTGAATTTCAGCTGATCATGCTATTCACTATATGGAAACATTTGCTGAGTGAAAATAACCTAATCTGAAACACCATAGTGGGTGTCGTTTTAAAATCTCACCGGCTTGCAGAACTGCCTTACCTTAGACTTTAAGTGGTAATACTACTACTACTACTACTACTACTACTACTACTACTACTACTACTACTAATAATAATAATAATAATAATAATAATAATAATAATAGTTGCTTCATTTCAAACAACATATATGACATGATGGAATTCTCAGCATGTTATATTTCAATAAATTCACTCCCAGAACAATACTTAAAAGAAACGGTTATTGCATCGGTATGATGTTAATAATAAGAGTATTTAAAGTAATAATGTGGAATAATTACCTGGTTCTATATGGGCATCCGGTCCATAGTGAAGAATCAACACAAATGCAAGCATAATTTTGGTGGTAGCGGTTGATTCAGATGGTACGAAAATCTGCAACTCAAGCTAAGAATCTGATGGATAGAAACATGATGTACTTTTTTGCACTGCAAAGTTCACTTCCATGTGACTTGACATTTTCTCTCTGCTTTGTTATTGACTCGAGAAACGGAGGGGAGGGGGGGGGGTGAGGCTAAAAGTTATCCCCAGGTGTTATAGATATTCTGCGTGAAAATAAGTATTTTCGGTGTTTTGGAAGCATTTATTCTGAAGTGAAAACTGGAATCGTCAGTCCTTTTTGTTGTGATTTCAGGGCTCAATTACCTGATTTTGATTTGTGAGCATCATTCTTCATAAATAAATGTACCGACATCCTAAATATGAGGTGGAGGTGCAAACAATACTTTGCACACGAATAAACAGCGTGAAACAGAGGGAGTTTTAAAAACTAAACAAATAGGTAAACTATGCATACAATATACAGAAAATAGGTGAACTGGCACACAGGATGCTATATCCCATAACAAGCATGATAACCCCCGGGGATAACTCTTAGCCCATCCAACGGAGAGTTGAAAACACTTTAAAACAAATTGAAAGAAAGAACTTGATGAAAAATGTTCGATGGATAAATATGGTAGCCTAAGGTTCAAGCAGGCCGTTGTCGAAAAGCTTACATCAGCACTGCTCTTTGAGTGGTCCTATCAAACCGTAATTCATATGAAGTCATTTGAAGCAACAAATGGCTTGAAAAATAATTTTTGTGACCTCAGTTCCTGATTGACTTAGATGCTGAATTCTGAGCAATTTCAACACTGACATTACCGTTTTTTTTTGTAAGTTTTCCAGTGATTCTAAAGGTGGACTTCACTAGCATTTGATAACAAAGATCAACTATTGAAGAACACATGGATTACTGAACAGTTGTCTTCTTCTACTTTTAAATCACGTTGACCATAAACTCATTTGTGGCTCAGTAAATCGAGGAAACTTTGTACGCTTTCTGTAACTATCCAGCTGTTACTGATGACTGTAACGCATTTGATAATGAGGAAGACCTCTTTCCAAATGAATGGCTTTAAAATCTGAGACTTTAGCATCTTAAACAACGGATGGTTTACTGGATTAAGATGTCGCTATGAAAATTGCATTTGCTTGTATCTATTATTGAGTAAAAATTGGCAACAGTACTCGATTCCCAGATGTTAATTGACAATACATTGACTAATTAAACCAACCTACCACTCATAAAAAATCTTAAGTCAAAATAACGCCGAAGGGAGATATCTATTCCTCTGGAACCAGTTAGCAAATCACCAGCAGTATCATTCCTATGTGAGTGGGCTTCGGACTGACTGGTTGGTTCAAAATCTTAAAGGTCAATGTCCTGCGGTCTTACAATTTTTAAAAGTAGTTGGTGAAAAAATTTTTAAGTGTAGATATTTTAGACACAACCAGACACTACTGGTACCACGATATACAAGCAGTGCTACGAGGGCAATGTTGGCTGAACATCTAAAGGATTGTCATACCCTCCTTACTTGAGGGGCATGTTTCAAAGCCATATGGTAGAGCAGAGAGAACTGTGGCGCAGTACAGTGTACACTCAGTAGGCAATCAAACATCACGTCGGTATTATATATGGTGTGGGTTAGCGAATGTCAAGCCAGTCTTTTGCATCCACATGGGCACTTCTTCGGTCACTATGGATTCGAATAAATGTTTTGATAACACCCAATGTAGACGATGTGGAATCCCAATCACTCGAGAAGGTGTTAGATACTGACAGGAATCTAAGTCTAAACAAAACCTTTAACTTAAAATTACAAAAAAAACATTTTAACCATTTTTATTTTCACTAGTTAATAATTCATAATCAGGTAAGTGAGTAATTATAAGTAAAAAAACAGGTTTTTCAGTTAGTAGTTAATGTACTTTTGTTCAAAGTATGTGCACATCAACTTGTTGTGTCTTTTTTCTCTCTCATAATTAACTGCCTAAGAAAATAAGTTACTATTCAGCTTCAGCCCTTTCTAATTCAACCATCAAACTATTCAACCGCTGATCTTCGACAAGAACCGAATCCTTCAAAAAAGGAGATCTTTATCCCTACAGAGCAATTAAAAAGTATATTCATTTTACGACCAAATAATAAAGACAAAGGAGACAGATTGGGAGACAAAAGTACACTGAAGAGAGTGAGATAACTTTAAAAAATGAAAAAATAACTGTTCTCATTCATATAATAATAATGACGGCTTTAACAAGTCAAATACAGAGTGAATTCTGCGATTATGAGTGATGAAATGGTGTATGGTAACGCTAAGATTGTTATTGCTATGATGATTATTGAAGAAGAGAATATTTCGTCTGCTTTGTGATTTCATGACACACTGGGGAATGACTAGATAATACAACTCTTCTCTTTCATACACTTACAGATGTATACACTATACATCTTGACACCTTGGTGCTTAAATTCATGAGTATCTACCGTGTGTTTGAGTGAACATAAAGGAGATGGAAGACGGGAAGTAACAAAATTAAGCATGAAGTCTAGACACAACCATAAACTAAAGTTGAAATAAAACTATGCACTCGACCTGATAGAGTTGAATAAGTTGAGCATCGGAAAATGGAATATGAATGAAAAATATTTTTAAAATCCTAATCAGGTAGAAAAATAAATTCCTGACATTTCACGACCTTATGGAAATCGCTTCTTCACAGAATAATACCTGTACAAGTTATCACATGTTTAAGTAGAAAGTGGTGACAATTCAGATCACGTAATTCATGCATGATAATAACATTGGAATGAATGTCATCGTTATCATTTATAAGTCCGTGAGGTCAAAGTGAAGATGTGAATGTGTGGACATATGAGTAAATATGAAGGTGAGAGGGAAAATATTATGGATGAAGAATTCAGTTTGTGTGTGTGTGACTATGTACTTCATCTATGACTAGTGTGTGTAATGTGTTATTACAGACATACTGACCACGTTGGTTGGATAGTTAAGCCTGCCTTCTTGTTGAGTGCATTAGGATTCAGTATAAAGTGAAATGTCTCAGTCAGTCATCCGTCTTCCTTGAAGTTTGTAATCATTTTGACACTTTCAGTGTTAAATTTGTGGCTATGTAAGATGTCATGAACAGTGATTGCCGATTTGATGAGTGAATTCTCTAGTTCTACAAGATTATTTGGAGATTGTTCTGTGTAACTTGCATTTCTTTTCAAAGCTTTGACGTCTTAATTACATTTATATTGCATTTATCCGCTTTCTATTATTTAGTAATACACAATTATAGAGCTTCTTCAATCTTTGACCTAATTTAACTACTGAAAAATCCCTTTGGATGATTTTTTTATTCTCGATATTCTTCTATCCTTTTGTTACCGTAAGGAATATTCCTAGTTACGTAATCCGTATTCCTATTGTTATTAGCTGACAAGTCAGTATAAATGGTATTTTTTGTAAACACTTATCCAGGTAGTGTACATTAGAGTAAAGCTAGTTACCAATGTAAGTGAAAACAATATTTCTCCCTTATTTGTCTTGTTATAGGTGAAAGGAGTAAAATATACTGAATCTATGCGAAAAAATAAATATCACTTCGTAGGCAGCTGTATTGTATATCCAACTCAGAATGGGTTTCAGAAGATAAATATGTGAAAAAGGCAGTCACAAGAAGTAACAGTAGACGGGTGTTTGAATTCATTAAGTAAGTTGGGTTGAAAGTCATGGGAAGATGGACTGGTGATTCTGTTTCTAGGGAGACGATTGGAATCATAGGTAGAACACTGTTTGGAACAAATCAAACGTCATTTAGCTGTCTTCATTAACCCATTCTCTAAATGAAACCTGAATAGCAAATTGTCATACTAGATTTGTTTGTTTGACATAGCAAACAGTTTAATATAGTATTACTTATTGGATGAGTATAAATTGTTACTTATAATCATGTCAAAGTAATTACACACCTTTTAATGTCTGATTTTGTGTGGCTACATTGATGCTACGAGTTATAAATGCACATATCTTCAATGACGTTTTAATGAGTTTGATTAAATACAAAAGACAAAAGGAACAGAAGTGCGCAATGATATTTTCGTCAACCAGTTTTGTTTGTAAGTAAATAACTATGGATTAAATTACAGGGAAATGGAAAAGAGGGTTAGTGAGAAAAAGACGGAAACAGAAAAACGCAAAACAATCTTCAAATTATATCACATTACTTATCACAAAATGTTTGTTAAAAAATCTGTTGATAAATAAATGTTAACTCCTGTACAGGTAGTTTTTTCAGCTAGTTATGTGATGGCTGTCGTACATATATTTTAAACATCTTCAAGACTATGCGCTTCAACTTGATGATGGAGTACTGTCATTTCATCGGTGAATTCCTGAAATAAAAAAGAAGTTATATTGTGATTTCGTGAAATAAATTCATCCCACTGACATCTGTATTGATAGAAGCAAGAAAAAAGATTTACCATAGTAAGCGCATATTGTATAGCTTTCAGCAATTCAAAAATTCCCATTTAGACATTTAGAAAACAAACAATTTGAGCAAAAAAATATTTCTTTTTAACCAGCTCCTCAGTAACAATTTAGGGTTCGTATCTTTTATCAACCAGTTATCGTCACTAGACTGGTATGTAATTTCTGAAATTTATTAGGATGTCATCAATGAGGAGCCCATTTAAAAGAAATATACAGTTTTACCAAACGGTTTAATAATACACAGACTGTGTGGAACTGCTCCAGTTACGCTTTCAACAAACTCGGAATTAAAGACAAATTAGACTGCTGATAGGTCACTGCACTCATAAATTCTCTATATAGTTGAAGGCAGCCGACTAAAAGCTCTCCCTAACCTACACCTTTTGTGCTTATTAATGCGCATCAGAAAGATGTGTCTACAAACTCAGAAGAATTAAGGCTGCTTCAAGTATTCAGACCCATATCATTCAGTGTTGTGGTCGAAGAAGTTACAACTGACGTATTAGGACCATGACCCGACTATTCAGCACCAGACAAACTACACAGCAAGAGCGAATGTCTTAGCTTGATGACTGAATTACGAACTTGATAAAATTTCCTCAGTATTTAAGTCTACATAACAGACATTGGTTACTGTCCAGTAACTGATAGGTAAATATTTGAATTTAGTTGGTTATATTGGACGAGTTACTCCAGCTACTGTTCTAGATGCTTTTTTCCTCTGTGCGAGAATATATCTCAGTACCTTTGAGCAATAGGGTAATAAATCTGTACTTCTCAGATATTTAACCCTTCTTTTCTCAAATATTTCTCTAGGAGAACTGCAAACCAAATCAGTTTGATTTTTAAATGTCACACCACTTGAGTATTAAACAAGAAATGCAATGAAATTCAGGGATTTGATATATATTTCGTCTTATGGCACGTGAGTTGACGCAGGTGATGGGAAGATCAGAACTCCATTTTCGTAGATTCCGATTAGATGCCTGCAAAATACACAATCCGTGGTGAAAAATCTCACTAAGGTATTCTATGAAAACCAAATATTAAAATCACATAATCTACTTGATACAACATGTGGCATCAAGATTGCAAGTATGAAGCTGAACGTTATAGACCACTGACTGAAATAAGTAGCTGTAGACCACTCACGTCGATCAGGAATGCTTGACATCTAAATCAATGTGTTCTAAACACCAGGAGGTCATTTCACTCTTTAAGGATGTGAGTGGTCTATAACTACTCATATCAATCGGTAGTCTATTTTATACAGCTTAGATTACTTGTTTTTTAATAACTATCCTCCGTAATCTCAGGTTAAAATCATGCTATCTGAGATACTTGAACCTTATCATTTTGAGATTTATCCGACTATTGGGTTACAGAAATCTGCGGTACTTGTTTTAGTAAACCCAAGTCTAGATTTCTCCCAATTTAGATTCTTCCTATTCATCACCCCGAAACTTTTTGCACCGTGTGCTGAAAATCAAATATAACTTCATTACTCTTTGTATTTCGTAAACGTCACTACAGAAAACTTTAGATAAATGTAAATATTTCCTATTTTTTATTCTGTAGAACAGCTGGTAAACCCAAACCAAAAGTCAACGCACACGTGTGTCGTTCTGATATACGTTCTGCCAGGAGACGAAATGACGAAATTGACCGACGTTTCACTTGTGGCTTTCTGGATCATGTGTGTGTAGTATTTGAAACCACAACTATGATCAGTTTTGCTGAACAAGAGTTGATCAACGAAATGCCAATAACACTCGCAACTTGACAGTCTGATGTCGACTACTCTCGTATTAGATTTTGTTTTAAACAGATAATATTATAGTATGCTAGTATTTTATGTCAATGATAAATTTGTTTAAATGGCACCTTTTGTGGCGACGGTAACGTTTATAGTCAGACATAGTGAATACCAAGCACTCTCCATTTTTTGTGCTGACATTCATTTATGCTATTTTAAACATTTTCTCAGTTTATTAATTCATTAATCCAATACTTTGTGTTTTATTTTAGTAGAAATATTCTCTGAGATGAAACTTTGTAAGGGCGAAGCTTTAAATAATGTTCTAATCAGCATCTCAATAAACCTTGAAAACTTAAATACATTTTGATTTTCTCACGAGTTTTATCTGAATCTGTTCTATCTGGTTGCTTACTGGTTTGGAGTTGTCATCTCAAGGTTAGTGGAATTTTTCTTATTGTCGTCATCAGTGATAGCTCTGTCCCAAAGACTATTATCTCATCTGTGATGAAATATTCACATGATGAGTTTAAGATAAGTCGTACTACACATCTTTTGTCTAACTGACTTCAGTGACATGGAATAATGAATCCTGTGCTTGTTCTACCCAGGTCTGTATTAATTATTTTTATCTTCGATAGCATTACCCTCAAACATATCATGTTTGAATTGATAAATTCTCGTTATGCTCATGACCATATATATGAGAGAGTGATTATCTAAGTCGGTTTCCAGTTTATTGGTCCATCACCTCGGCCACCAAGTTAATAGGCTCAACTATCAACCAGGTTCGTATTCAGTAACGCATATCAAAATATATCCGGACGAAAGTATTCAGAATTGTCAACGTTTATAGGGTTGTACGTATTATGGTATCTGTCATGTTAACGAAGAGTTTTCCAATAGTCTCCATATATGTGACTCTACTTTTAAAAAGGTGTCCATTATATTGAGCTCTTCAGTGATAAGTTATTTAAAGTGATAGAGAACACAAATTTTCTTTCATTCTGATGACTTTCGATTAATTTTGATACTGGGTTATAATGCACCCGGATTCTGCGACGAAAGTCCTTTTACGTTTGATGTCATCTGAGCTTCACTACTGGTTATTTAAAAATTAATATATACTGACATCTGTGTATGACTAACTATTGCTTCAAACTATTCACTGAAGGAATTCAGACGCATATGAAATTTACTCACCACGTTTCACTGAACTGGTTCCTGGTACCTGGATTATTTATGATATAGTCCTCATGATACAGAAAACATTGAACTCCTTGACCCTATGCTATTTTTGCAAACGTTTTACAGCTGATAGACTCAAGTAATAGATAAGTACTGAAATCCTATTATTAGCTAGTTCATGTTGGCTGAAAGTTTGGGGAATCAGAAAAGTTCGACGTGGTTGCTTCTAAGTAATTAAATGTGCTATTTTGCTTTTGGTGAACAAGTTTTGTTTATAGACAGCTTCAGGTGTAGACGTACTAATTTGCCTATTCTGCCTAGTTTCCTGTATATTTTTTGGGAATAACGTGTATATCCAGTAAGACAATCAGATTCATCAAGCTGGAACTTCCTCTAGACGTACTGAGGTACCCTGGGTATCACCGGCTTTCCAGGAATAGACTTACTGTCATAACACCATCTGGTAAACCGATGATATACTCCTGGTAAGCGGAACGACTGACGAAATGTGAAATCTTCTGAACACCTTGAGCGGAAATTCGAGGATTTTTGGCATCCATTTCGCACATCTAAGGTGTAAGGTAATATCTCAGGACTAGCTTGTGTTTACTTCTAATTTTGAAAAATAAGAACTGAGGTGGTTGAATGCATTGAACACCTCCCTTAGGGAGTTCCGTCAACTTGAAATGGCTGGTCAGTGATGAAATTGCAACTAGGATACGAAAGACTTTCTCGTCATTTGTCAACTTATCCTATCTATGGAGTCAGAAGATATCCGACTACCGATTAAAAGATGTGGATATTGAGCAACAGTTCATCCCATCTTTTGATAGGTAGAAGATATGAAGATATTGTAGGCTTTCCACCATATGTGTCCTCATAGTGTTACTTAAATCTGATGTGAACAATCTCAGGTCAGGGGTAGTTGAAGAGTATGGGGTTAGGAATTCAAGTCACTTCATGAGTTTGTGAACTTTCACCGAATAAAATGCCTCACACATGTGTTGCGCATATCATGCGACATCCTAACTCGACATTAAATATTAGCCGAAATAGATTTCATTTGAAAGAAGGCTAAAGATGGTTATAATAAAATGTAGCATCACTCGTAAAAGTCTTTGACTGTTAGTTTGAGCCATGTGTAGAGGTGTAGGATGCTTAGTTGGGGTTCGCGAGACCACAGGAACTAACTGTTGAATACTCTTAGTGATACGGTTGAAAATCTGTTATAGTGGTGATGGTGTATATACTCTTTGTCATCTTCGAAGTCTTGACTAAATATTTCCACTAGCCTTCATATATTTATTCTTTCAGCTCTCATAAATGTTTGTCCATTTTAATATCTTCTTTCCAATCCACTTCTTCATTGTACGCTGCCGTGAAGTATGGTGACTTGAAATGAAACACTTCTATGCTAGCTTCTAAGTTGATATTTCTGCAACTTCCTGCACCGAGTTAATTTGTGACCCTGTATGAGAAAGACAAATACAAGATACATGAGTTGGTGAAGGTTCACAACTCCATTGACTGTATTGCCTTTCCAAACTATTGTCCTAATAGTAACCTCTACATGTTCACTCCATGGCCCCTCTACATACCACCAATGCCACAATAATAGAAATTCTGAAAAACTATAATTTAATAATATATTACACCGTGGATGGTGGTATCTCACAGTTACAGAAGAAAACAGGGAAAACTGCTGCGTAGTATTCTCAACCTTTGATTTGCAGCGGAATACTTCATGGGTGTCAAAGATGGTATAAAATAGCAAATTCTAAACTTGTCTCTTAAAGTAGAGCTCTTATATTTGCAGTAGCCAGCCCATTAGGATGAAGGCAGCCTTCCAAATAAATGAATTGATCAACACCTTTCACCACTTTGTCCGTTTTAAAAAAACTAAACTTTGGTGCCAACCAGTACCAAATCATACGACAGGTGTGAAATGCAAGTCAAAATATTTTCAGTTTTCACCCACAGTATTTACCAAACTCTTCATTTTTTGGCAATTCCGTTTAAGGGAAGAAAATAATTCCGCCCAATCTTCTGTTTTAAGTATAGTAGTTGCGGAATGCAATTTGTTTGCAGAATTTCAACAGACATCAAAGAACATTTGCTGAATTACTGCTTCTTTGACAAAATGAAATTAATACAAGGTTTTATGGCATCCTTTATCATAGACTTCATGGTATCAATCAGTAAAAAGACCACTGAAAACGAGTGAGTAATGGACACATGTTTCGTCTTAGTTAAAGGCTCTTCAGAAGGGCATAATGACCACGCAAGTCAGATTGCATCATCGTTCGTCTCCCTAACCGATATTATTATTATCCAGAATACTAAAATTTGGTTGTTTTCCACAAATATTTGAATGTTATAAGTTTTGGTGCTTGGTTAATTTTTATGTAATTAATAAACAGTGATGTAAGATAATTCATTTCAGTGACCTGTCATTCGACTTACTTTTAAGCATATATGACACATTTTAGAAGCTTTATAACTATCCACTCTGGAAGCAATTTCATGCGGTAACAAACCAAGAACGGGATGTGAACGTAATAAAAACACGCAGCTAGGTACAGATTCATGGATATCTTGCAATAGTTCAGTAGGCTTATTAGATGAAGAACATTTTCCGTTCTCAAATTTGTCTGGTTCAGAACAGCTGCTTTTCTGGTTTGGTCCTTCTTGAATTTCAAATTTCTTTTGAAACTAGTAAAAAAAGAATGATATGTTTACATAAAATGTAAATCACTTTTCATATTAAATTTAGTGGGAATATTACCTTCTTTACCCTAAATTTCAACTTATCCCACTTATTTATTAATTTTAATGTTTACTATAACTGTGAACTGTTAGCATCTGAAGAAAATTTATGAAATAAAATTTGCCTATTTTATTCTGCAAACCTGGTTGTTCTTGTCTTGTTGAGTTTTATCAAGGAAAGAAAATGCATCCATCTCTGAATACAGACACAGACAGAACACATCAACATGCCTATAGGCATTACTGCTTAACGGTCCAAATTAGCACACTTCATATCGGTACACCGAGCTAGAATGGGAGAGAAAGAACTCAGAAGGAAGTCAGCCATAAGCGGTGGAAAGTCGTGAAGAGGCAATAAGAAGGTTTGAGATAATAGTGAAATACAGTATGACTATTAAGATGAAGATAATGTGCGAACTGATTTGTACCAGTGACATAGATTCTGAGCCATACCATCTATAGTCTCCAATCACTGGTTTCTCTTGCCGTGGAGACCCGAACCAAAAAGGTTACATTCCCCTACACGGCTCCGACCAACGGAATGACACCTGTGTGGAGATATGACTCACTGGTCTAGAGAGATGACTTTCAGCCAATGGGTTGTGGGTTTGAATCCAGCTCCACCTACCGACGTTTGAAAAGCCAGTTTTTATCACTAGCCCTCACACAATAGGTGTGGCTCGTTGCTGAATACTCGTATGTGCACAAGATTACTGAGAGCATTTTAATTTCTGGTTCTAGCTCGCAGTGATGCCATGGTTTACTCTGGCCGCCTCCAACCTTTTTCCAGCCTAAATCTACTTTAGCCAACGAGACGGACGTAACTAGGCATGCTTAACACACACCTCAGCCACCTGGGTTAATAAAGGTTCTCAGCCCTATTGACTAACTTTCTTTTTCTCCCTAAGACTCTAGTGCTCATTTCTAAGTTACTGATGTGGTGGACATATGGTCACGCGTAAGCCATAGACTATCAAAGGACTGTAATCTCTGACCAATCAGATGAAATGGTTTGCAAACACTTGCCTTCTCTTTCATAAGCAACCAGTAAATGGCTCACAAATGTTATGAAGTTCAGAGTCAAGGACGTGCGGCAACTATTAGTAGGTACCAGCACTCGGAACTTAGTACATATACCGGTTCCTATTCCAAGAACAATTCTTATTCATATAAGGCTTATTTAATTATATGAAGTAACCTCGCCTGGTTAACTAGTTTACTAGTTACTAGCCGGTCCTAAGCCCGGGTAAAGAGGGAAGGTTGGGCATAGGGCTAGCAACCCTACCCCGTAAAACAAATCTAACCGCTAAAGAAACTTCAAAGCACAAACAAAATATAAAAAATGAAAACAAACTTATTCCCCGCTGGAATCGGAGAGGCGAAATGACGCCAGTTGGTGAAAGCCTTCGGGAAGCCAATTGGCCGATGTGTCTTCTCTCGATGAAAGCGAAAGTAAACGTGGGGACATGGAATGTCCGCACGATGTTTGAACCCAGTAAGGCAGCCCAGATTGCAAAGGAGATGAGAAGGTATAACATCGAAGTGCTTGGGATTTGCGAAAGCAGATGGAATGGGAGTGGACTCTCCAAACTGTCAACTGGAGAATCAATAATCTACTCCGGTCACCCAGACGCCAACCACGAGCACACTGAGGGAGTGGCTATCATGATGTCCTCAAGAGCATCGAAGGCTCTCATGCAGTGGGAACCAATCTCCTCCAGGATCATGACAGCAAGATTCAACTCAAAAGGAAGAAAGGTCACAATCATACAATGTTATGCACCTACAAATAATGCAGAGCAAGAGAAAAAGGAGGAATTCTACAGACAACTTCAATCAACACTGGACAAGACGTCAGTTGGCGATATCAAAATTCTAATGGGCGACATGAATGCCAAACTGGGAGGGGACAACACGGGAAGAGAACTAACCATGGGTCGAGAGGCACTAGGTGAAATGAATGAGAATGGAGAATTGTTTGCAGAATTCTGCGCATTCAACGATTTGGTGATTGGAGGCAGTGTGTTCAGGCACAAAGATATCCACAAAGCGACATGGATTTCACCAGATGGACACACTAAAAATCAAATCGACTTTATCTCAATCTCAAGAAAATGGAGACGCAGTCTACTTAACACAAGGTCAAGAAGAGGAGCAGATGTAGGTTCAGACCACTACCTAGTGCAAGGAACCTTCCAAATCAAGTTAAAAGCCTTCAAGGAAGCTGGTGATAGACCTCAACCCAAGTACAACACTCGGAAACTGAAGGATGAAACTACAAAGGAGATCTTCAAGGCAGCCATCAAGACAAAATGGGAGACGTCGAGGGACATCCCTGAAGAAACCTGTGTGGAAGAACACTGGAAGTCTTTGAAAGCTATGTGGAAAGAAACCTGCACAACAGTATTAGGAAGGAAGAAGAAAGAAGACAAGGAATGGATCTCGACGGATACCTGGAAGCTGATAGAGGAGAGGAGGATGGTGAAGCAGAAGATAAACCAGTGCAAGGATGCTCAACGACAAGAGGAACTGAGCACAATGTATAAAACACTGGACAAAGAAGTGAAGAAGAGTGCACGCAAAGACAAAAGACACTTCTACGAAACACTGGCAAGTGAAGCAGAACAGGCTGCAGGTAAGAGAGACCTGACGACATTGTATCAAATAACCAGGTTGCTATCAGGGAATAGACCAACACAGATGAAACCAATAAAAGATGAAGAAGGAAATTTAATTACGAAAGAAGAGAAACAGAGGAAACGATGGGCCGACCACTTCAAGAAGCTCTTGAATCGACCACCACCTGCACTTCGTCCAGAAATACCACCTGCAGCCGCTGAACTACAAGTGAACATTAATCCCCCAACGAAAATGGAAGTCCTGAACGCCATAAAGCTACTGAAATGCGGGAAAGCAGCAGGACCAGATGGAATACCGCCAGAAGCACTGAAAACAGATGCAGAGACAACAGCGGCCATGCTCACACCACTATTGCAGAAGGTGTGGAAGGAAGAGAAGGTACCTGACGATTGGAAGAAGGGTTACCTTGTCAAACTGCCGAAGAAGGGAGACCTCAGTGCTTGCAAGAACTGGCGCGGAATCACTCTCCTGTCCACCCCAAGTAAAATATTAAGCCGCATCATCCTGGAGAGGCTAAGGGATGCACTGGATTCAAAACTACGACCGGAACAGGCAGGCTTCAGGAAGTACAAATCATGTGCAGACCAAATTGCAACGCTTCGTATCATCATAGAACAGAGCATAGAATGGCAATCACCTCTCCACCTCAACTTCATCGACTTTGAGAAGGCCTTTGACAGCGTCGACCGAGAAGTAATTTGGAAACTGCTTCAATACTACGGAGTACCGCAAACCTTTATCCGCCTCATTCAACAACTATATGAAGATGCTACATGCCAAGTAATCCACAATGGGAAGCTCAGTGATGCCTTTGAAGTGAAGACAGGAGTGAAACAAGGTTGCCTACTATCCCCCATGATATTCTTGATTGTGGTGGACTGGATCATGCAGCAAACAGTAGGCAGCGAGAAGAGGGGGATACACTGGACGACGGAAAAGAACCTAGAAGACTTGGATTTCGCCGATGACTTATGCCTAATGTCACATAAACTTGAAGATCTGCAGGCAAAAACTAACAAGTTGATAGAAGAGGCAGCGAAGACGGGACTTCAGGTGAATATAGAGAAGACAGAAGTGATGAAGATACCGCACCACCACCATAAACAACAACAACAACAAACTCCAATCACCGTCAACGGGAGAAACTTAAAGGAAGTAACCTCCTTCACTTATCTAGGAAGCACTGTTTCAACTACAGGCGGGACGGACGAGGACGTCAAAGTCAGAATCGGAAAAGCAAGACAGGCGTTCATCAGCCTGAAACCAGTGTGGAGATCTTCTGCACTCAGCATGCGGAACAAGATACGGATTTTCAACACCAACGTAAAGTCAGTGCTCTTGTATGGCTCAGAGACTTGGCGCGTCACGAAAGGTATTTCCAATAAACTACAGACATTCATCAACAACTGCTTACGCTCGCTGCTGAAGATCAGATGGCCAGAAAAAATAAGCAACAAGGAACTCTGGGAACGAACCAACCAAGAACCTATCACGCAACAAATATGCAGGAAGAAGTGGAGATGGATTGGCCATGCACTGAGAAGGCCGACGGAGGACATCACGCGTCAGGCCCTCGAGTGGAATCCCCATGGGAAGCGACGAGTTGGACGTCCGAGGGTGACATGGAGGAGGTCGTGCGAGCAGGAAATGAGAGCTTCTGGGCTGTCGTGGGACCAGGTTCAAAAGATCTCAGAGAACAGAGGTCACTGGAGGCGTGCTGCTGAAGCCCTATGTTCCACTAGGAACCCAAGGGACTAATAATAATAATTATATGAAGTGAAAAAAGCTTACTTTCTCAGAAAAAAATATGCTCAAAATTGGTCAACTTTATGAAATAGTGACTTACATTAGAAGTAGTTGGTGATGATGATGTTGATAATGGTGATGATACTAAGAATGGTGTACATTTTTCACTATTTGATATCATACTTTCCGTACATTGGTTAGTAGTTTGTTCAGGAATTTCCGGCTGCCTGTTTAATGGCTCCTCTATGTTTGATTGCATCAAGTTAACAGACCATAAACTTGGCCAAAGTACCATACTGAGAAAATGAATTAAAGATTGTGTTTGACAGACACAATTTATGTTCGGTTTATCCATTATATTTTCATTATTGTCTTGATGATTAAACCTTCTCTATTCAATCCATTATCTACTTGTTTATTTAAATTACTCAGGTCACATTGTTCATTAGTTGTTGAATGGTGGTTGCTTGAATATTCATTTAAAGATGAACTAATTTTGTTTTTAATGAATTTGTTAAGATTCTGAACAGAATTCTTTTCTTTAATCACTGTGTTCATTGAACGAATGTTATGTAGTCTAGGTTCAGTATTCCAAATACCGTTTACACTGTGGCATTTAAGTGAATTGTTTTCATTCGCGTTGCTTGATAGTACTGCCGAATTTACATCAGTATTATTGGTGACGGTAGTACTACTGTCACTAGCATGAAAAGTATTATCACTTCCTCCGTCTACTGGCTTTGTTGGTGAAACATGCCGGCATAAGATATGTACAAGACACTGAATCCGATCAGTGAACTTCTCCCCACATCCATTACAATAGTAATAAGTTAATAGATGTTTGTTTTGTAGATGATTCTACCAAAGATTAGCAAAGAAAGAAAAAGGAATTTATTTATCTTAGGCATTTTAAATCAAGATGTAATGGTAGTATCCATCGCAAAACTTATTATTGATAAAGTTTACAGAATTGATATGAAAACAGACTTTACAATTTTGTATAGAAATTGTCAGAGGCGTATAATTAGGTTTGTTGAAGGGCTAACCACACACAAATTCAAGCCCCGTCGTGTATTCAAAAACACTTTGTTCTTATGCCAAACCTACTATGGTAATACTTAGCTTATTGTATTATCAGGGTTGTCTTCAAATCTTATCATTCCCCCTTCATTCATTATTAAATTCCTTTATGTCATATTTATCCTTCTCCCACTTCCAGTTTTCATATATCAAGTAAGTGTGATCAGATTGTTCAAAGGTACGGAGAAAATCCATCACACCTTTCAAATAATCAACGTCTTCTGATTACGTCATTCGAATTACTACATGTTATTTGATTAGCACATATTTCCTCATTTTTAGCTTCACAATGAGATGAAGGTAGTTTTGAGGAAGTCATGTAGGATAATTATGGAAAGTCAGTTCACAAGTAATACAAACAAGGAGAACATAAGATCATCACCGTATTCGTACACGTTTACAGAACTCCTGGGTAACTTAGATTTCTGTTTTCATAGTGGAGAACCAATGGAAACGTTACTGGATTTATTATTCGCCGAATTTTCTAGATGAGTCAATAATCAGGGCTCATTCATCTTGATTTCCTTGTGTTTATTCCTCTTCGTGTTTATTCTGTGAACTGCCACGAAAGTTATCATTAATACCTTTCGTTAGATACAACAATAATCAAATTACTATTCATAGTTTATTGAATTAGGACGTGTTGACAGAACTGTAACACTGAGTTCATCATTCCATAGTGTCTTTCCTATTCCTATTTTTATTGTGTAGTCAATCTGAAATTCATTACTTTTTTCTAGTGAACTGCTACTTTACTTTCCATTTTTATTAATCCTTTGTAGATGGGAATATTCAAATACAGTTTCTGAATACATGTATGAAGACGGATATTTTTAAAAAGGCCACAGAAAAGAGAACCTTCTTGAATTAGAGCTACTCACTTCCAGTGATCTACCCAGGTATGGTACTAAATTGTAGTTTCTGGAGTAACCAGCTTCCCTGAAACAATACTGACGAAGATGATACCAGAAAATTACCAGAACAAGACGAGCACAGTTGGAAGCATTAAATTCTTTGATAACTATAAGTATTCTTCACACTTATATTCTAAGATCTATCTCATATGCATATCACAAACGACACTTACAAAAGGGACCAATTTCTTGGTGATTCTTAGGTTGTTTGAATGATATACAGTTAGAATAAAATAAAAGATATTAGACGTGAATATTAGCATTTCACGGTTCAAATGATAGAGTAGCGGGCAAATAATCTGAAAGTTTCTGGTTGGAGTATTGCTGAGATCAAGAATCCGGTTTGAAACTCTGTGATTTTCTTTAGCCTACAGTCTCAGGTCTGCCATCTTCCAACCACAGCTGTTTCAAACACAAACTTGTTTGCTTTTATCCATCAACTGTCTGATATGATTGGAAAAATATGTCGACGTTGCAGGCAGTCAGTACGAAGCAACTACTCATGTTGAGTTCCAGATGGCATTCTGATGAAACAGATCACCATGTGGTGGTACAGTTGAGTTTGTATCATGCAAAGCATCATATAAATTTACGAAACAGTTGACGTTTGAAGTAGAATATATGACAGAAAAGTAGGGGTGGTAAAAAGTTAAATTAAAAACTGTTTACCAGAGAGACTGATAAGTCTGTCATTGCTGGAATTCAAAGTACCACTTCTGTGTAATAATGATGCAGACCACACACTTACTTTTAGTGTTTAAGGGCTTGATTAGTGTAATCAGTATAAAATTCCTAAAAAGAATAGCATGTACCAGTTGACTAGTTTGTCATATAAATAATTAAAATGATAGTTTTGATTACAAAAACTACTCAGATTAGGATTTCAGTGTATTTTCTAGAGCAAATGATAAGAGAGAGGAGTTCGCTAATGCTGATATGAAAACTTTAATAGTAACCTTGATGTCCTAGCCCTGGTGATCGTTTGATCTCTCTGAGAGGAAAAATTAATTATGTTCAAAGCACTAGCTCACTTATACACCCACCAGTAGCACTGATGTTCTGAAACTATTGAAGACACTCTTTATTCAATGAGACAGTTACACGTACAGTCATGTCATTTCCTAGAAACTTCAAAATGAATCTGACTGATTCTCAGTCTTTTGACGATTTCCAGTTTTTAGTACATTGAAAATTACTATCTAGAAAAATGGAAAAACACTGTCTGACTGGAGAAATATATTCTTTTTCTTCTCTCAACCAGTCTTTTTCTAGATTTCCAGTTTGACATCCTAAAAATAATGCATTTGTATAGTTTGAGGTTTATGGGATTTTATTTGTAAGGTGGTATTCATCATGGTCTGACATCAGTTGGGGAGCCACTGAAAGCCCTAGAATATTGGACAGCTGTTTTGTCCTAGTATGGGACTTCTTGGCAGTACGGACTCACAATCTCGGCAGGGATCGAACTGACAGACGTAGGAAACTGTGGGGCAATGAACTCAAACCCAGTGACTAGGTGGCTCGCGTGTTTTCTAGGAAGCCTGAAGGTCCTCAGCCCGATCCCTGGTGAGGTAATGGGCCTGTACCACCGACGAGTTCCGGACTAGGACAAAATAGCAGTCTAGTGTTCTCAGGTTTTCAATTTTTCTCCAAGTGATGTCGGTTCGTGATGAATACTACCTAAAAGATAATCTATTTCATTAAAAGACATTAAATGGATTGGCATTCTATTAGCTCTTCGTGAATATTTATGTTCATTTGGGTAGTATTAATACTTAGCATTGAATTCCTGTTGAGTGGAATAACAGAATTCCACAATACTGTATTTGAATCTGAGCATTAAAACCAAAAGCTAGGATGCAGTTAAATCTATCTAACAAATCTGAAGCAGTACTAAGTTCTGTCTCCTTCCATTCCACTGTTAGTCAATGATGTCAATGTTCACATGACTTATGACAAGCGATTTCTGCCAAGGTATATTTTATTTCAAATTTACTAGTGTCTTAACTGCTCTTTTTATCCATGGACAAAAGCTTTGACTTCGAATGAGAAAGTGTTCTTTTGTACCATCATAGTCAAATATTGAAATTTTCGAATAATTCAAATTGCTTAAGTTAACTAACCGTCACCGAAATCAGGACTGTTCTGAAATATTAGTTATAAATGATATAAAAAGTAAATGGTGATAACAACGTATTCTGTGACAGCGCCTAAGCATAGTTATCACCGATCTGAAAATATGAAGTTGGTACTTAGACAAAACTTGCTGATAGCAGTTTTAAAAACTGTATCATGGGATTTCCTTAAACATTGAAAAGTGAATCAAATAATTATCGGTAGGCGTTTTCAATAAAGACAAAACTGCAAATGATGGAAACCAATTTGACCAGTCAAGCCATCCAACTATAATACAGATAGCATGCATCTGGGACGCAGTGTGAATGAACATGCTGAGTCCAATAGACAGATTGACCTTGTCAGTACGGAACTGACATATGTGACACTATGATTTAGATGAAGAAAAGGCATAACCATATCTGTGCCAATGTGGTCGATTTCCTATCCACGTCATCCACAGCTGTTAATCATCCGTTTTGGTTATATTAGGAATCCAACGACCAAGAGTCCTGCATTTCTATGTACTCCTCAGACAAACAGTCAGAAACTTCATAGTTTGGTGAACTATCGTTTTCTAGTGGCTCTCATTTTTCTATCAACCTACTTTTGCTAATGTAGTTCAGTAGGATAGATAGTGACTCGGTACGTTTTCACAGATGCATTAAGTTGTGATGAGAATACTAAATCAACTACTGAAGGTTTTGATACTACTTTACATCACACCTGTTGCAGTCGTATGATGTTTCAGCTATACGACTTAACAGCAAACAAACTGGTACATATAAGGTATATTGGCTGTACTCAGCGTTCTCTTTCCAAACGCGTTTCCGAACATGCACTATCCTTGTCCCACAAAAGATAAACAGCAGCACATTGTAGCGCTATTTTTAAACATTTGATCGATTATGGCTACTCATTGAATGCAGAAAACATCTTCAATGTCATCTATAGACTTTGTGAAAGCCTCTTGAAAGGTGTACATCTAAAACTTCCTCAAAACGCGGAAGCCGTGGCAATTAATGTTTTGGAAATTAAATTCTGAGTTAAAAAGAAGTTTGTTTATTAACTTGAGTTGAAATGGACATAACCTGTACGAACATTTTAACCTGAAAATCTTTCTTTTCTCACGTCACATATTACTTTCTTCCCACCCTATAATTCCGATTTTTCATCCCATTCATCAGTCCGTCTAATCATATTACATCATCTTGCCTAGTAACCAAATATTACTCCGATCTTGATAACATTCCTCCTCACTACTATTCTAACCATTACTTAATTCTTGTTCCGATCTGATTTCTAATGAAAATTGAATTTCGTCCAAAAAAGTATTTACTAGAACACTCATTTTCTGCTACCATGTGAATAGAATGTTTATATGCGATTGTAGAGCCTGAGAATAATATTGCTAAAAAGTGATCCTTCGCTAAATATCTTTTGTTTTATGTTGTAAGTATTCTGACCATAATTGTTACGAATGCTTCGGAAGAATTTCAGGGGCAAATCTGAAAAAACACTTCGGTAGAACCATGCCGTGTTTATAAGATCAAAACAAGATTTTCCTGTAATATAAGAAAGTAAAACAAGGGTACTGTGGTACATTATAATCCCACTTTAGTTGATTTATTAGTTGTATCACACGCAGAAACATTATTGTTTACTAGATTAAGTTTCGGACACAATTTATTGTCCACAGTCATATCAAGATATGATTATGACTGAAAGTGTCTTACATTCGATGCAGAAATGAATTATCTGTGCATAATATGAATGTCTTCACTAAGTTTTGAGCACATCCTAAGCAGTGGCTATATCTTTGACCGGTCATGTATAACAATTAAAAAGCTCACGAGAAAGGCAAACAAGGAAACTTATTCATAGTTTTCGCCTGAACTGTTGTACTGGTCGCAAACTGCTAACTTTAATCCCCCAATATTAAGTGATTAAAGCTGGTCAGTAGGAAACCTTGAACCTGCTACAGGCACTTATTGACACTCATCAACAAAAGAACTGTTTACGCGCGAAGAATCTGAGTTTGCAATACTTGAGTCTACAACCACTATGCTATTTGAACCAAAGGATGAATGATTCTGATGAGTTTAAGAAGAAGGTGAAATAACTGATCAATTCATTTGTTCGCTTGGTATCTTATTGAAATAAAAGTCATCACTAAATCATGTTTAAGTACTCCTACATACCATTAGATCTGCAAATTGTCCAAAAGTTGTGAGATTACTGCATATATTACAAGACAATATATTGACGTTTGAAGTACTCGTCTTGACACCACAATTTTCTTCATCTCCTTTAGTGACTATATCTTCGGCAGAGCAGTAATCTTTTAGCATGATTAATTCTAAAAGTCTAGTATTCTCAGGTGTTAAGTGTTCATTGTCAACTGTACTGTTTCTCGTTTCCATATCTACATTACATCTAGTTCCAACATTCTCTTGTAGATATTTGTATGAATCATAGTTATAATTGAAATAATCGGATGAATTCATTGGTAACTGACTGAAGTGTAACGACATATGTTGGGCAAAGATACTGAAATTTGTCGCTTCCATGTGACATATCGGACAAATTAAAATTTCTGATTTGACAGCTAAACATGGTGCACGGTTTGAATTTTGTTGATTATTTTTCATACATAGATTATACTTGTGTGGATAAATTTGAGATCGTGATTTGTGTAGTCTCCGTAATCTTCCACGCTTAACTTTTATCTTGGCTTTATTCAACTTATCATATAAACTTAGGTCAAGTGGTTGTCCATTTGTTCCTGGGACCGATGTAACTCCTTCTTCTTCATTTGCATGTAGGTTATGCATTTTCTGCAAAGAAATCAAACAGTAAATTAAAAACTGGAACTTAAGAAAGTACTTCTGTGTCCAAGAAGAGGTTTCGTTCTGAGATGGAGCTTCGCATGAACACTTTCAGGTGCGTATATTTACTGCGATAACCGGTAAAACATTTGCGGAGGGATTTAAGGAATTCTTGCTGATTCTACTGTCTGAAATTAATCGGTTATTGCACATGAATAGAGAACTCAACCCCAAATCACATCTATCTAACCAGTGAGCGCTACTGATTACCAGTTAACGGTAAGTTTCTATGGGATCTGCTAAAATTTTTACTGTCATTATTGAAGTTCAACAGGGTGCAATTTATGATGTTCCACAATCAGGTTACACCTAGTTGTGTTCTTCGGATATTAGTCATTTTGCTAACTCTTGTGTTTACTATACAGTCAGCATTTTTGGTCTTGAAGCTAGAATTTGCTTTTCATTTTATCAGTGGGCAACCAGCTGACTTACACATATTAACTAGTAAAGTGCAATTTTGAGGCCTGTGGGGAGTCAATTTGGAGTTTCAATCACCTATCGACATCAGTTTGAGGACTCGTTTATTTGAGAGCACTGGACAGTTGTTTCGTCCTAGTTTTAGACTCTCCAGGATTACGTACCCCCAGCCTCATATGGGGTCGAATGCAAGGCTGTCAGGTTTCTTGGCGAGCGCCTTACTACTCACTGAATACATTTTTAACGATTCATCTGTAGAATTCAGAGCTGACGATATTTGTGAATTGTCCGAAAACCATCTACTGTTCCTTTCAGTATTTTGACATAGAACTCATTGGCAAAATGTATCCGAAAACTAGAAGAACTTTCATGCACTATTTCTTAAGTCTCCACTATTGAATGGGCCGCTGTGAGGATCCCTCAGTGCTGCCAAGATTTTCATGACTCACGGATAATGGTTGGCAATGGATTCTAGAATACACTTTTCATCCTATTTTGCACCCGTCAGCTACTACTCAGATTGGAACCCAGGATCAAATGTCAGAGAATAATGGTCCTGTGTTTGAAGCGATAGCTCCTGTATTCAAGTTTTGGTGGCAATAATATAACTCACTATAAGGCACTTACAACCAGCTGACGAGGCCCAAATAGGACAAAACGTGTGTCCTGGATTACACTGCTAGTCACTGTCCATCATTAGTGTCTGAAGTAAAATAAAGCTTCGAGTTATATGGTCATTCATTTATCAGAGAAATAACTTTTTAAAATTACAGCTAGTCAGTTGGATGACAATAAAAATGCGGGAACCTTAGATATCACAGTTTTACACGCTAAAATATGTTGTCTACCACCTCTCTCTGTCTTCCCCGACAATGGTCCTGAAAGAAAAAACACATCGGTGTTGAGTTTAGGCCTAGCTCTTTGAGGTTTGTCCCACAGCATATTTTGAATACAGTGGTATCATATGCCAACATATCTGTGACACGGTGATAAGGAAATTAGGATCAATTGCAGAATAAGCATTACAAAAGCTGTAAATTCATTTTATCACTGATCAAATTAAACATTTTAGAGTTAGCATGGAGATAAAGCACTGTCGAAGGAGTTATGCTTGATAACGACTGGACTGAAGATCAGTTTAGATGTCACTTTCAATGGACAAGAGAAAGCCAACCAAAATTTATGCATTTTATTATATCTTGGTTAGCAGAAGTTTTCAGTCGCAAATCTAACAAACTGAAAGTCATAAAAAGAAGAGTGTAGAGATTCCCTTCAAAAGAATAAGGTATCACTTCGTTACTGTTGTGAAAAACCCAAAACGACCTGTCTTCACGTACTCCTTTTTATTAAACTGGGGTCTATTAGGTTTCGCTTCAACAGATCTCTGTAGATTACAAATCATTCCACTGATAACGCTTATGGCATATCATCATAATAATTAATATACTAATGAGACATTTTCTGGGATTGACATTTTTTGTAAATCTACAAAAAATCTACATCCTGCATGTTGTAGTTCAAATGGAGGTTGCATTAAAACTGAATAGTTCAAATATTTGTTACAGTTGTGAATGGTACTGCATCTAACCGATTAAAAGACTAAGACAGTTTAAATCGTACAAATATCCAGAGCAGAGTGATGAGGTGCTACATGAAAGTTTCTACACAGTGATGTAACTGGATGATTACTGACAAATACTCAGCTGTACACTTTTGAAGGACTTTGATACGTCGTATTCTAGAAATACCAGGATTCTTTCAATCACTTAGCAAGTTGAAATAGGCAATGACCCACCTTCGTTTCGTGCTTTTTGATACTCGTAAGGAGCATATATCCGCTACAAGAAAGAATCTGGTTTTCGCCTTGTGAGCGGAACTTGTTTCATTCCATTGTGAAGTCCTCCACCCGACCAATAAGCTATTCAACCTATGACTGATCCACAGTAGAAGTGAATTACTGATATGTTGTAGCAAGCACAGCGCACCACAATATCATATCGACTCCGTCGGTAGGTCGCATATTCCAAATATAATCCAAAGATTTATTCAGTAACAAAGACTGAACTACTACACTGAATGCTATCCGGTTACCAATTCGGTATAAACAAGTTCGTTGGTGAACAAAAAGAAGAATATATTAGTGTTGTGCTATATCGCCGAAGCAGTTGCAGAGAGTTTCTTTTTAAGCAGTGGTGATACAGTGAGTTCTTTTCTCGTGTGAATAAGAAAAACAAGAAGAAGAGATATTTCCTTTCAAGCTGTACAGCCATACTTTTAATCCTTAAAATGTCAGATAAATTCACCAAAAATGTTACTCAGTCAACATACACATGATACAGCTGGCGATGATGGTGGGAGGGGGACTGGTTCAAGTGGAAGAAGTAGAAAATGAGTCATTGAAAAGGAAGAATTGATTTCAAGTGGCCAAGTGCTATCAAAGAAGTGTAAAACGATGATAATTAAACTTAAGTATACAAAGTGAAATGAAGTGAAATCGGTAAACTAATCAGAATGAATTTTTTACGCCCAGAAAGAAAGAGGGGTTTCATATGATGTTTTTGGGTTTTGTTCAGATATAGCTAGTTCTTTAGGTATGTATAAGTGGAGAAAACACAGACGGTTGGAGTAGTTCAGTTCAGCTGTGTAAATTACTTTGAAAGGCCAGTCTTAAGGAACCGAATGACCTAACTGCATTAGGAGTACACATATGAACGGAGTTCTTGTTCTTCGGTAGCCTTTGGTTAACCAAACCTGGCGGTGTTTACGGAGGACTCGCTTACAAAGTATTATAATTCGTACTATTTTAGAAATGGTTAGTTAATAAATTTAACAAGTGCTCCCATTCTGTGTCTAAATAGGTACCTATGGGTGCATGACTGCTGTAGGGTGACTGATATTCATCACCTACGAACTAGAATCTAGTAACTGAGTGTCATCGGGAACTGACGTGTAATTTTTTTAAAATAACATTTATTGGCGTAACTTGTTGAACAAGAGGTAAATATCGTATCTATGTAGCATAGGTTTGAAGCAGTCAGTCGATTAGTACAAACATGAGACCAAGCATTGCAGCTTAGCGGTTTACGTTGTTTAATGTTACATCAGTACGTCAAGATACAAAGCAAGAAGACAGGACATAGAAGGGTAGAGAGAATAAAGTCGAGGGTCATGGAACATCTTACGAAGTAGGGTTGAAGCAGATGATCACATGTCACACAGTGTTAAAGATGAAGACAATTTATGGATGCATATGCACCACTGTCACTAATTCCAAGCCATGTCGCTTAGTGTTTCCAAATACTGACTTCGCTTGTCTTGTTGACCCCAACCGGGAAGTTTGCATTTCCCGACTGGGCTCAGCGTGAGTCAGAAACCCCAAGAACTAATGGGTTGGTTCATTTCAGCCATCTGTAACCTTCTTCTAGCCTGAACCTATTCCAGTTAACACTGAGCGATCAAGTAGACGGGGATAGGCATGTGTAACACATATCCCAGTCGTCTTAGTTAATAACGGTTTACAAACTCATCAACTGACTATTCTCTTTTGACTAAGACTTTACACCAGATTTGTACATTACTAAATTGGTGGTTGCGAGAAAAGTCGTTAACACAACTGAGGCAACGGTGATCGAATACTACAAAACCTTCCTTTGTCCACTTTCAATAGCCATGCTTTACAACCATGGAGTAGAACACAGTAAACCCATTCCATCTACTTCTGTCAAGAAAGTTTGATAGTGGAACTGACTGTTCAGACAGACAAACATGAAGAGAGCTGTCACTGCATCTTATACACGCTTTCGTGGTTAGCATAATATAAAGTGACGAAATTTCGCAGATTTGTGACGTACATTTATCCGAAAGGCTTCAACAATCTAGTTGCTATCTCCGTGACTTTTTTCATACACATTTGATGGAAGTTAAACTAACTACTTTTCTGTGAAATACAGAAAATACAGCAAGTTGTCGTAGAGTCATGACTCACTGGTTTGAGGAGTTGGCATTTCAACTATTGGGTCGTAGGTTCAAACACCGATCCGTCTACCAAGGTTTGATACCCCAAGTTACTGTCATTGGCCCTCGCATACTATATATGGATCACTGCCTACTACACAAGATAGCTGAGTGGATTCCGACAGTAAACAGTATGAATTCTTTAGTTGAATTGATACTGTTATGCAATTCAGTCAGTATTCAGTGTTCCATCAAAACGCTCAACACTTTACTCACTCAAGGCAGTGAATTTTTACAGCTTTTCTTAAAACTTACTTTAAAAGAATGTTCAGGTTCTGTGAGTGTTGACCAATAGGTTCTCGTTGCTCACTCATCCACACAAGGAAATCCGAGAACATTATTCATTCTTTGCATCTTTACATGTAAATGAAAGTAATTGTTTAAGTTAAGCGTCTGTTTTGGATTCCTGAATAAAATCCACTTCTATCTACAAATGATTTGACGCAGTGTATGGTGTGTGTTACTGAGTGATTACGTCATTCGAAAAGTACTTATATCAAAAAGTAGTGTTTTTTTTAACCAAATCTAAGTGATCTGAACACAACATAGCTGTTTCATCGGTTTAGTTCGGAGCTTATCATCGTGATACTATGCTAGATTAGGTACAGCCAGTGTAAGTGTTTGAACCATTCAAAAACTAGCCAACAATTCTGTTGAACTGGGTATGTCAAGAGTCGAAGCATCTGCATTCTAGATTCGTCATCCGTTATCAAGATGGCACAGATAGGTGTAAGATTTCACCGCTGTTTAATTTGGAAGTCAAAATATTCAAATGATAAATTGCGATCTGTTGAGCTGTAGGAACGATGTCGAGAAATCAGTCAGAAGAATTGTAATCACTTGCTATGATACTAATAGTCCGGCATACAAGATACAGCAATCTATTCGCTACTATAATCATGCAATTTTCATAGGTCATAGCTAATGGCAGCAATTAGTAAATATATATTTATTATCATTTTGACTATCTGGGATAGCCGTGGTTTGGCAGGCTAGTATTGATACTGGGTGATGATTGAAGGTGGAATGGTTCGAATCCGGCTACTGTCCACGTTTTCATTTCATCTTCAATCATCACCCAGTATCATTACTAGCCTGCCAAATCACCGCTATTTCAGATAGTCAAAATGATAATCGATATCTAATTCAGTTAGATTTGGATTTTAATTTAGAAGTCCTGATTAGGCACCCAGTGGTAGTACGATCAAGTGATAGGAACACATCATGAACTCAGATGATAATAGGGCAAAATCCTTGGTGATTAAAGTGAAATAAAAATGTGGTTAGCAGTCGGATCTCGTAACTTAGTTGGTAGAGCAACAGGCCGGAAACCCAATGGTCGCTGGTTCTAATCCTACCGCGATCTGAATTTCCATTTCACCTTCAAATATATATTTCGCTGTTGGAGAGTTCATAGTAGTGCACATAACTTTATAGAAAATTTTTGTTAGAAGGATATATATGCGCCAAAGAAATCACTGGTTGTCTTTGAACGATACAACACTGCGTCAACAATTGACGTCAAAATCATAAAGGATTTGAATAACAACTTTTTCAGAGTTTAAGACTAACATTACTCACCAATGCCAACAATTGTGAAACCTTAATATAGAGGTTATCGCTGGCTGCTTCGAGGTATCCGGTGCTGTTTACCTTTTTAGTGATACAGTGTCATCATCATCAGCACCAAAGGATCAACCATTACTACTTAATAGTCCAAGTTGTCACATCTCATATCAGAAAAACAAGCAACCAAGCAATAAGATGACAGATAAAACAATAAAGAAGAATCGGTCAAAGCACTAGAAGGCAGTAAGAGAGAGAAATGAGGAATGAGAAAATCCTGAATTGAATATGACGACTAAGATGAAGATACTGTGTGTATATATCTGCACCACTGACATCAGCAGTGAGCCATGTCATCTAGAGCTTTTCCTGTCTCGTGGACTCAAACAAGGAAGTCTACCTTTCCTTACTCAGCTCAGACCAGAAGTCAAAGATTTTATGCCACGATCCAATGTTTTAGTCCAGCCGCTCCTAACCTGTTTCCAGCCTAAATCTACTTTAACTAACATTATACGATGAGGCAGACGATGACTAGAATGCTTAACACATGCCGCAGATATCTGAGTCGATGGTGGTTCATAAACCCTTTAAATGGCTTTTATTTCCTTCCTAAAACCTTACACGTTATACAATACCAATTACTTCAGTAGTCGTATTACATGTCTGATCAATGGACTTTGGGTACCACCAAAATTTAAACCTTATAGCATTTATGGCTGTCCAGTAACCATCAAATGAAGGGATCAAAATTCTATAAACTGAGTGGGTACTGGTGTTTTTGAGGCATTTGTTCCTATTTTCGGGAGGAAACAGTATATTTCTTGTGTTTGGGATTAAAATAATATACTGGATGAATAAGTAAGATTGCATGAAGTCATACAAAAGATAGAACGAGTGTGATTTGTAGTCGTCTAACTGGGGTGGCACAATGAACTGACAATTAAAAATTGAATAACCTATAATAATCAAGGTTTACAGACTCTTCTTTCATACGAACAATAATGGTGTATGAATTCGGAAAACAGTTTTGACCAGAATTTTCTTTCAAATTAGTTCCTCTGGTAGATCTGACTACTCATAAAAAGTCGTGAACCAGGAATCTTGTAAAGTTTAATTCAAGTATCTGAATTCAGCGGAAAGTAATGCTGTACATTTTGTATCTGTTATTAACAAGGCCTTTATGGTATTCTCCTAGAATTTGTGTCGTTTAGGAAATTAACGGAAAGTTTATATGCACATTCATCGAGAAACTTTGGATTAACAATTGCCTGCACTAACAGGAAGTAATCTAAAACCAGATATATGATGGTGTTTCAGTAACACCAACACCTGAGGACAAATACATGCAGTTTTTCCACTTCACACGAATTAATTGTTACATGGTTGCTATATGCCATGATATTATTTTCATTGCCGACTGAAATTCACAGATGTTACTGTAACCTTTATTGTACAAAGGGTGTTATGCGACTCAAAGAAACTACTAATGTTTTCTCCAACTTCACCAATGATAAATTAGTATGAAGATACATATGATCAGTAAGAAGTTGTAGGATTTATCAAAACATTCAGTGAACTGAATAAACATCTGAAATTAGACAAGGGTTGGGCTTCAGGAATACAATAAGAAAAACAATTAGCAAAGAATTCATTAATAGCAGTCCTCGCTTGCTATGAAAAACATGTTTTTTATTGAAATAATTCAGACATTCTGAAGTACATAGTAGAATCTAAACTATCCACTTGACAGCGGATAGTGGTTCAGCTCAAACTATTTATCATCAAAACTCAGAAATCTGATCATTCCATATAAAAACACTCACTTTGAAATTATTTGATAATAAATTCATTTAACAATACAAAACTATTCTTAGACTTAATGATCACATCATGGTTCTGTTTATTCACAAGTGTCAAGAAGACTAATCAGCCGGTAGTTATTATACTACTAATTATATTCGTGTTAGTAGTAAGTATCTGCTGATTTTGCCTGTTGTTATCAGCCAATAGTCCTAACCTAATGTGAAATAACTACAAATTCTATGTACATCAGGTATGCAAGTAATGCTTACGTAGTGTGAACAAACCACAAAATTCTGAATTTGTAATTTACATAGATAATTTACATATAGATATCTCGAATATGACTACTAGTTCACTTACCAATGTCAATGATTAGAAGTTTATTTTATGATCACATCATCTCCATTTGGTATCAAAATAAGCAGCTTAAGCAAGACTTAAGTATACTCCTATCAGCGATTGGTGAATGTCTTTAAACCAATTAAAACTACATTTTTCTTTGCGTGGGTGTGCATAATATGCATCAACTCAAGCGAGATGCACATCAGTCTATGCACAACAAAATACCCACAGAGGTTCGCCTCTAAGCTTACAGAGAGTCAGGTAGACACACAGACATATATATATATATATATATATATATATATATATATATATATATATATATATATATATATATAGGCATTCTAGGGAACACTTTAAAATTGTCTGCAAATCCCCATGGCATATAAACATTCATCTATTCTTTATAACTCCCTTGGTGCGATTGACTCTCTGAATGCTTATCCGTATTCCCAGAACGAAATAATCTTTTGGAATATATATATATATATATATATATATTCAATTTCTGTGCTAGCACTCTCTGGGGAATTTAAAGGTTTTGCGGGTTACCCTTCCGTTCAAATAGACCTCTCTAGAGAGTTATATTGTACACACAGGCAATACCCGAGTACAATTAGCTTGGAAGTTTGAAAATATAGATACTTTCTTTCCTTCCCTCTACTTCTTGCTCTTTCCCACTCTTCTGCTCTCTTTTTTCGTCTCTTACCTTCTCTGCTCTTCTCTTTTGTAAGACAGATTTACCTATTTTAAAAGAAATTCATTTAAACAGAAAACAAAAAGTTAATTGAATCAGTGAAAATTTCTAGGTCAATCATCTTCAAATTAACATTCACCAGTATATCCGAAAGTATTGACTTAAATGTCCTAAGATTGCCACTATTGTTAATGTGATTATGAGTAGTTTCCGGCCTGACTGAAATTACACCAAAATAAGATTTATTTACACACCCAACTCCCCCTCCACACACACACATACATATATACACGGAGAAGTCGTAGTGTTAGTCATACTAAATTCTTCGAAACTGCATAAACTAGAGTGGAAGTTCTGAAAAAGATAAAATTCACTCATGGTGAGTGACTATTGTGATGAGGTGTTGTGCCTATGAGTTAAATACCATTAGTATCACACGTAATATGACTACTAGTTCTCAACTTCTCCAGTTCTACAAACCATAAATGATCTTGTTTAAGCAAGTGCATAGAAATGACTGGTGGGGGGGGAGGATCAACTCCACTTTTGAAGGCTTTTTCAAGAAATCTAAGTTTGGTAGATGACAACTGTCTTATGTGCACAATACCCAGCCAACAGATGAAAATAGGATGTTAGACATAACTTTTTCGGTCTTTATGGACAATAAACAAACTAAAACTGAATTCTTGGTAATCGAAAGTTCTCGATCATTACCCAAGCAAGTGAATATTATGAATGATGATGAATATCAACCTGAAAGCAATCAGTAAGCCCGCATAAACCTCATAAGTGAATTATTCTAGTACAAGTTGAAAGCCTTCAAGGAAGTTGGTGATGATAGACCGCAGTTCAAGTTCAACACCCACAACAGAAACTGGACTGAAGGACGAAACTACAAAAAGCATTTTCACGTCAGCCATCAAGACAAAATGGGAGATATCGAGCAACATCCCTGAAGAAACCTGTGTGGATGAACACTGGAACTCTTGAAAGAGATGTGGAAAGAAACCTGCACAACCGCATTAGGAAGGAAGAAGAAAGAAGACAGGAAGAGGAATGGATCTCGATGGACACATAGAAGCTGATAGAGGAGTGAGAGGAGGATGGTGAAGCAGAAGATAAATCAGTGCAAGGATGATCAACGAAAAGAGGAACTGGGCACAACCTACCAAACACTACACTGGACAAAGAAGTGAAGAAGGGTGGGTGCGAAGACAAAAGACAATTCCACGACACACTTGCAAGTGAAGCAGAACAGGCTGCATGTAAGAGAGACAGACACCTAACAACATTGTATCAAATAAGCAGGTTACTATCTTGGAGGGGAGAGATCAACACAGATGAAACCAATAAAAGATGATGACGGGAATTTAATTACGAAAGAAGAGAAACAAAGGAAACGATGGGCTGGCCGACCACTTCAAGAAGCTCTTGAATCGACCACCACCACTGTCTGCACTTCGTCCAGAAATCTCACCTGCAGCCGCAGAACTACAAGTGAACACAAGCCCTCAAACGAAAGTGGAAGTCGTGAGTGCCATAAAGCTACTGAAGTGTGGGAAAGCAGCAGGACCAGATGGAATCCCGCCAGAAGCAGTGAGAGCGGACGCAGGCACAACAGCAGAAATGCTCACACCACTATTGCAAAAGGTGTGGAAGGAAGGAAGGGTACCTGCCGATTTGCAGAAGGGCTATCTTGTCAAAGTGCCGAAGAAGGGCGACCGAAGTCACTGTAAGAACTGGCGCGGAATCATGCTGCTGTCCACCCCAAGCAAAATACTAACCCGCATCATCCTGGAGAGACTAAAGGATACACTGGATCCGAAACTACGAACAGAACAGGCTGACTGGCTGGATTCAGGAAGTACAAATCATATGCGGATCAAACTGCAACGCTGCACCACGCATCATCATAGAACAGAGCACAGAATGCCAGTCAAATCTCTACCTCAACTGCATCGACTTTGAAAGGCCTTTGACAGCGTCGACCGACAAATAATTTGGCAGTTGCTCCAACACTATGGAATACCACAAACATTTATCAATCTCATTCAACAACTATATGAAGACGCCACATGCCAAGTAATTCATAATGGGAAGCTCAGTGATGCTTTTGAAGTGAATTGAAGACAGGAGTGAAACAAGGATGCCGCCCACTATCACCTATGATATTCTTGATTGTAGTCGACTGGATCATGCAACAAACAGTGGGGAGCGAGAAGAGGGGGATATGCTGGACTGTGGAAAAGAACCTAGAAGATCTGGATTTCGCCACGATGACTTGTGCCTCATGTCACACAAACTTGAAGATCCACAGGTGAAAACTAACAAGTTGACAGAAGAGGCAGGGCATGGCAGCGAAGACGGGACTTTAGGTGAATGTAGAGAAGACAGAGATGATGAAGATACCCAACCACCACCACCAACAACAACAACAAACTCCAGTCACCATCAAGGTGAGAAACCTAAAGAAAGTAACCTCCTTCACCTATGTAGGCGCCACCGCTCCAACTGCAGGTGGCGGCACAGATGACGAGGTCAAAGTCAGCCAGGATCGGAAAAACAGCAAGACAGGCTTTCATTAACCTGAAATCAGTGTGGAGATTTTCTGCACTCAGCATAAAGCGTGAACAACATCCGGATTTTCAACACCAACGTCAAGTCAGTGCTTCCATGTGATGGTTCAGAGACTTGACGTGGTATGGAAGGGATTTCCAACAAACTACAGACATTCATCAACAACTACCTATGCTGTTTCGATACTGAAGATCAGATGGCCAGAATAATGAGAATAAGCAACAAGGAATTTTGGCTGGCAACGAAGCAAGGAAGCAAGAGGCTATCGCTGAACAGATATGCAGAAGGAAGTGGAGATGGATTGGGCATACACTGAGAAGGCGGACTGGAGACATCACGCACCAGGACCTGGCCATCGAATGGAACCCCGATGGGAAGCGACGAGTTAGGCATCAGTGATGAGGGTGACATGGAGGAGATCGTGCGAGGAGTAAATGGGAGATTGTGGGCTGTCGTGGAATCAGGTTCAAAAGATTTCAGAGAAGAGAGTGCACTGGAGACATGCTACTGAAGCTCTTTGTTCCACTAGGAACCCAAGGGACAAATAATAAATAATAATAATACAGTAGTGACTCGACTCACGACGAGATTCCCGAAGTCCTAATGAGCAGTCGTGACCGGTGGGTTCAGGCAAGTCAGACATGAAGACTGTTATTCAACGACGGCATTGGATGGAGGTTACACTATGTCGTGGACTGAGAGAAATATGAAATGTGGATCATTAGACTCCATCCCAGTGGATTAGTAGTAAGGTGCCGGTCGTGGACCTGAATGTTTTGCGGTCGATCCCTGACGGGATTATGGATGTGCACTGCTGAGGAATTCCACACTTGAACAAAATATCTCTCCAGTGCCTTTAGGTTTTCGCTATTTCTCCAACTTATATGAGTCCATGATGAATATCAACCGAAAACCAATAAATAAATCCCTGAAGAAGGTTTGGAAGGAAGGAAAGGTACCCACCGATTGTTAGAAGGGCTACCAAAAAAGAAAGACCTAAGTCTTTGTAAGAACTAGTGGGGAATCATGACTATTTGAAAACTTCAAAACCTTAGTCCAGTCCACATTATTATCACGACTTGTAGTATAAGTAAAGTATCTTAGTAACATTAAGTTTGTAGATTTAGTGTTGCCAGGGGAAATATATGATTCTGACACAGAATGAGACCATTCGAAAATTGTGAATATATTCCTTATAAAACTGTAACCTGGATAAAGTTGTTTCTTATCATTTATTCGAATACCACTTAGGTGTCAAACTGCCTACGGGATGTTCACCTTAGTCATCCCCAAGTAAAATGTCAAGACATAATAACACGTATTACAATATTCTTTGTGTATCTGCCTTTTGGCCAGTGTTCTTTGTGATCAAGCTCGATGCCCTACTTTGCATGGTTAGTTAACTGGTGTAACCAAAGGTTAGTTTAAGTAGCTTTCTTGTGTCTCCTTCAAATGTGTTTACCAGTTTCACTGTAACATCTTTGGAGTCAGTAGGAAGGAAGCTCTGATTCGCCTATTCAATGTATCTTTTTACATCCAACAGCAAAACCCATCCATAAGTTTTCTCAGAGATTCTAACCAGCTATCATGATGTTGAATTTGATCACTTAGTAATAAGACTTTCAGGTCATGACTTCTCCTTTACAGTAACGATATATGTGCACAAATCGACCACTGGACGGTGATGGGTATTACTGTTAAGTTCAGAGTCGTCAGCGTTGATCGAGGTCTATCGACTAAGTCGGCAAAGAATCACTAGGATTAGTGATGAGAGACTTTGGTGCACTCTTCTTTATTATTAGTCCTTTGGATCCCAAGTGAAACATAGGGCTTCAGTAGCATGCCATCATTTCACTCTCTCTTCTGCAGTTTTTTAACCTGACCCTCTATACGTTCATCTGAAGTCCCGTCTTCCATCGCTGCCCCTTCTGCAACTTGTTGGTATTCTTCTGTAGATCTCCCAGTTGCTGCGACGTTAGACATAAATTATCGCAGGAATCCAAATCGTCTAGGGTCTTTTCACCGGTCTAGCGTATATCTCTCTTTTCACTCCTCACAGTTTGCTGCACTCTTCTTACGTCTTAGATATTACAGGTTAGTTTGTGCATACCTAACATGCCAATTTAGTTAGGGGAAAAGAAACCATCTGAGATTATATCAGTGGTAGATAGTGGCTAGCGGTGGAATTCAAGACACACGTTTCGTCCTACTTGGGAATCGTCAGGTGGAGGTGCTTGCCTCTCATTGAGCTATGTTGTTCCCATTATGACTCAAACTCGGGAGGGACCACTTCAAACACCACAGCGGTATCCACCAGGCCACCAAGTCACGACAGCCACTTCTTGTGTGACTGCCATAGTTGGAATAACATGGCTCACTTAGGTCTTGCGGCCATCACATTCTCATCCAGATAATGGGTTGCTACCAGTATATAGTATACTTCGAAGTTAAGTAACAGTGACATTTCATTCGACTCTCTACATACCATTCAACTAAACTTCTCAACATTGTTCTTTATTCTACAGTTTTTCGAGTCATTTGAGAAATGGTGTAACCGTGTTGGTTTACAGTAGATTTCAAATGAATTTATCAGATATTTTCACCAGTCAAGTTAACAGTAATAATTTAACAACAACCCAATTAAGTGGCTTGGGAGAACTGGAGTAATTTGAATAAACAGTCAATTAATCTAAATGTCTAGCGGATGATGTCTTTCCCCAAACGAATGGAACGGATATATGGAGTTTAAACAGAACCGATCCGGCCAATAATGACTTCTGATTGACTAACCCGGCCCTCAACTATTAATGCCAATCAGTAGTATGTATCATAGTTATCAGTTTATATAGAAGTTTTAAGATGTGTGTTGCTGTAGTATATAAACTGGAGATTAATTTGAAAGATTCAACTGACAGACGTGCCGTAACTTTTTTTTCCATTAGTCTGCTATTTTACTCACTTATCATGAAAACAGCGGATACGCATATGATGTAGATACTTTGAAATGGCTTTAGAAATAACTGAATGTCGAAATGTGATAAGCATGGAGGCCCGAGGTCCATTTTCATCGATAACCAGACATAAACATGAAAGAAGCGAAGAAATTACTTTAAAGCGGCTTTCAAATATTTGTGTGTTGTGTTAAGTAACACATACTTAGAGGTGCTAGGATACTAGTTAGGTCAGTGTAAGTTTACCACCATCTGAGCGATCACAATAATTTGCTCATACCTTAGTGAACATTACTTGTGGCTGCCTAGTCCAGTTTTAGTTGTCGTCTTGTTACAACTTAGTTGGTCATTGTTTCAGTGTCGTGTTAGACATTGCAATTACTGCAAACCCTTTGTCGAAATCACGCTGACTCAGATATTCAGTGTCATACTAATGAACTTGCTGATTAGGAACTTCAGCTCAGAGACAAAGTCAGTCTAGACATCTATATGCTTAGTTCTAATTTTCGACTGAAGGAAATAAGTTGATAGTTATTGACCTAAGCCTAATAATTATTCCTACTCATCAGTAATACAAATCTGAAAGCTAGAGGAAACTGATGCCTCTTCTAAGATTTAATCTTGGGTCTCAAAGTCCTGCAATCAGTGTTTTTACCGTGCAGCCATTTATTTTGTGAATGACCTCCTGTACGGCTGCCTTAGACTTATCGACTGGTCACTTTAGAGTAGTCACATTTTCGAGCATTAAATGCTAGTCAAATCTTACCGATCAAATATGGAGTGCGGTCACCTACGTGGTTCCGTCTACCCACATAACATCAATAAAACAGCAGAATGATGCTGAGTCGTTTAGCTTGGTAGCCACATTTCAAAATCACTGATAGAATCGGGTCTGTACTTAAGACTAGACAGTACGACATTGGTTATTCTCCAGTAATCAATCACTGTATCTCTACCTCAACTGATGACAACAGTGATGATCAAGCATGATGTTCTGCCTATCATCATAGGTTAGACTACTGTATTTTAATTTTTGGACTTGACGGTTTGAAATTGAATGGGGGATGCGATTGTCAGAAGCGTTTCGCTCAATTAAATTGTATATTTTTTAAGCGAACTTCATCTTTTCATCAGACTATAATTCAATGTTTACAGCAAAGGAATACGTAGAAAATGATGAGAAAACCAGTGTTATTCATTGAAAAGATTCCAAGCTGTTATTATCACGCATTTACGTCAGCTGGAGAACCACTGATGACCTACAAGCATTAGGAAGCTATTTCCCCCCCTTGTTTGTGATTCCTTAGGGATGCACATCCACCACTCCATGAAGTATTCTGTCCACAGCTCTCCGGTCTTGTGGTAGACACTTTGATATTCAGCTACTGGGCTGGGAACCGATGGTACGCTCCTTCCATCTCCTTTCATTTTGTGTTATATTGTCACCATTATTCAACGTCATTAATGTACATCTGCTTAATCCCCCCCCCTCCCACTACTTAGATTCTACAGGTTATGGCCTCTAACTATAACTCCAAGAAGTCTATCTTGAAGCAAGTCACTGCTGAACACTGGATTGTAATTTATCTTCAAGCAAACAGCATAGTCATGTTTGATTATTTTGTTTGGTGTCAGTGTATTTGGATGATGTAAATCAAATTCTATGATCACAATATTTTGCTAACTCCACATTATGAGAAGGCGATAATAATTCTATGACAAACCATCATTTTTTTCAGTATATTTGCGCCAGTCAGTGGTTCAATAGTTCTTATTACTTTTCATCAGTGTTTTAATCAGTCTGACAGGTTGTATTATCAAGCTGATTAGTGTAAAACTTTAATCTCTATAGTGTAGAATACGCTAGTGAATAACATAGCGACACAAAAAGAAAAAAAGAAAGAGAAATAGTGCATTCTTGTGTCTGTGTGTATTATAGAGACGGAAAACAGTCACAGGTATTCTCTACCACCATTTCCAGTTTGTTTGTTTTTTGTGATTAGATTTGTTTCCACGGTTCACTTTTAGTGGGTGAAAAAAAGAAAAGGAAGAGAGAGAGAGAGAAACTGTTCGTCTGTATTTTAAGCTAATCACTAACTTTATGTGAAGTTAAGATGTGTGCAAAATAATTTCGCATAGTCTCATGAGATTTTATGTTCAAGAGAGTTTGTTATGATACACACATTGAGTCTTCTTCAATGGTTTATGCTTCTTTTTATACTTATATTTCTGTTTAACCACAAGAGAATATGTATGAAAAAAAATAGGGTAAATAGGAAATTTCTACCTTATTATTATCGTTATTATCAGGATCGTTCTTGTGATTGGTCTGTGTAGGCTAAACTTAACGACAAAGAAGTCAACGCACACACACACACACACAAAATCCTTCAGTCAGTCATTCACTAAGTCATAGAGACAATCTGCTGAACTCTAATACCAATGTATGCATACATAAGTACACAAACACATTGCTGAATTCCCAAGTGCCTTCAGGAAACCTGTAATAATCCACTGGGAACATTTGAGAAGAATCTGAATGAATGAAATTTTCCAGTAGAAAATAGTTTCAAGCCTGTTTTGTAATAACAACATACTTTGTCTTACCATTTGTGATTTACTCTAATATCTGTTTAAGCATTTACAAAGTTAAGATTTCAGTTATGCATAGGGAGATAAAGATATATATATTCCAGTGAGTCAATGATTATATGTGTAGTGTAGACTATTTATCTGTACTGGATGTCAGCTAGCTGAAGAGGCTTATTCAGTGTCTGTTGGCAGTTTACTACTTAGTCTTGGTGAAAGGTAAGTTGATATAGAGATCCAAATCAGCTTTTTCTTATCATATATAATACTGCTATTCTCTTCCATTCATTTCTAAGAACCTATGCGAATGTTTTGGATAAACAGATCTTTCCGTGAATCAAATAGATTAATCTAATCTGGAATTATATTCTATCACAGTGGACAAGTTTTACTGTTTCACTTTCCAGTTTCTTTAGTTAACTAAGATACAAGATTTGGCTTATGCTTTAAGCGATTCGATATTAGAAGACAAACTGTGACTGCATCTCATGAAGAGAATGAGTTTTCTGTAGGTTGCAAGAAACTTGAATAATGAACTGCAGGAGTTTTGAAATTTAAATGCCTTGATCTAAATACAATCTACTGAAATACTAGTCCACTTAACTCATCTCAATAATAAATCAAATTATCACTGGGTACATATCTTATAGTCTTCCCCATAAAGTGCAATTAAATAGGTGTTAAATACTACCTTTGCCTTATAATGAACACAAACACGTAACAATCATGACTCATCATGTCTGACATTATAGCCTCCGGAAAAAGTAAGTCCGGACATTTTTAGATCTAAGGTAGTACTCACCACGGAGTGACATCAGTTGCAGAACCATTGAAAGCATGGGAGCACTGGACAGCCCTTTCGTACAATTTCAGGATTCCTCAGCAGTAAGCACCCACTACCGTGTCAGAAGTCGGACTCAGGACGTTTTGGTCTCACGGGGAAAGCGTTAACCATTCAGCCACTGGGGTGGAGTTAAATGGTCTGCAGTTTTCTGCTTCTGCTAATTCGCGACTACCATTGAAGGTCTCTAGTTGGCATTCGTTTCACTTCCAACTGGTTGACTCCACAGATCATGACTTTTCTTCAGAACTTCGGGATATCTATCTCGAAGTATGTCATTAATGAACACTAAACAGTAATGTATTTTGAGGTTAATAGGATTTTGTTTTTCAGGTGGTATTCATCACGGAATGACGTCACTGGAGAATCCTGAAAAGTTTGGGGGCACTGGGAAGCTGTTTTGTCTTAGTATGGGACTTTTCAGCAGCACCCATCTATGATGTCAGTCTGTGATGAATAATACCTAAAAATTACATCCCTGTTAACCTCAAAATATAGGATTAAATGTGTTAAGAAAAGAAATAGGAAATGTAAGAGTAAAACTTGGACACTGTGGTAGATTGTAATTCCATTTCAGTCTGTTTATTAGAAATGCCATACATTGAAGCAGTACTGTTTACTGGATAAAGTTTCGGACACGATTTATTGTAGAGTTACTTGATATGAATACGGACAGTAAACTATGCTCAAAACCTTATCCAGTAAACAATAGTGTTTCACTGTATGGCACTCCTAAAATGGAAGTAGAAAAATTATTAAAAAAATTATTAATATATGCAATACAGTAGTTTTCACGTCAAATTGATGTTAACTAGAAAACCATAGAGTAGTGGATAGTTGTTTCATCCTAGTCTGCACCTCCATAGTATTTCGAACTCACAAAATCAAGATCGTCGGGTCTCACGGAGAACATATTACGACCCGAACACTGGATTAGAAACTGATGTCTTATACTCTCTGCCAATTTGTGACCTATTACCGTTGTCATGCGATTTCATCAATGGGTATCCTCTTTAAAAATTGAATACACACATTTGATCATAGGAAAAGACAAGATGTGGTTTCAGCAAAGAAAACTTTTTCTTTTCAACGAAGTCATTTACTAAGCTGTACATTCGTGAATATATGTTACAGTGGGTAGAATGTTCCAGAATTGTTTCCGGTCAGGGGGCAAAATATATTGAATGACGAAAGGAAGTTAATTAATATACATTTGTGTTTATAGTGGGAAAATAGACAGGGGATTATGAAATTAAGTGTAATTACGTAATACAGAATGAATGTATGGCAAAGTAGGAAACTGAATGAATGGTTATGGAGATAGAACCGCGATTATGTAACACCGGACAAACCCATGACAGAGTACGAGAATAAACAGGGGATCATGAAAATAAAATAGTAATTCGGTAATACAGATTAAATCTGACAGAGTAGGGAAATAAACAGGGTATTATGAAAATAAAATCGTAATTATGTAATTCAGGTTCAATTTGATACAAAATAAATCTGTGGCTGACAGGGTTTTATGATGTCCATGGCAATGATAAAGGTTGGACGTGCCTTTTCCGCAAGCATTCATTTTGTATCAAATTGAACCTGAATTACATAATTACTATTTTATTTTCATGATCCCCTGTTTATTCTCGTACTCTGTCATGGGTTTGTCCGGTGTTACATAATCGCGGTTCTATCTCCATAACCATTCATTCAGTTTCCTACTTTGCCATACATTCATTCTGTATTACGTAATTACACTTAATTTCATAATCCCCTGTCTATTTTCCCACTATAAACACAAATGTATATTAATTAACTTCCTTTCGTCATTCAATATATTTTGCCCCCTGACCGGAAACAATTCTGGAACATTCTACCCACTGTAACATATATTCACGAATGTACAGCTTAGTAAATGACTTCGTTGAAAAGAAAAAGTTTTCTTTGCTGAAACCACATCTTGTCTTATGATCAAATGGGTATCCATTTCCATACCCACTTTCATTAACTCCACAGACTGCTATATCTGGTTATAACTTTGAGAGATCGATCTCACAATAAGCCGCTGATGAACACTGAATTTTTTGATTAGCGTGATTTGTGAGAAAGTGTTTTATTTCGAGACAGTTTTCGTCGTGAATAAACATCCGTCACAGAACACAAAGTCAATAAGCACCGGTAGTTCTTTCGTTGTACTTTGTGAATCTTTAACAATTCACATTTTCTGTCTGAACCGTGTCAAGGTGAAGCTCAGTACCAGTTAGCAGTTGGGCCGCCTTTTTAAGTCAATCAATCATTGAAATTGGTTAAGTGAAAGGTGCTGTTTAAAACCCCGCTGTTATCGAACCCCATTTACAATTTCATTTATCGACTTTGGAAATACACATCAGTTGAAAAACTATTGAAAAGTTGTCTTGAGATGGATTCACCGAAGTTGTCCTCAGGAGTCGTGAGCTATGGCATCGATGAAGTTGTGAATAAAAATGAATACTCACCAGTGATATTGGATAGTGGTCATAAGATACCCCCAAATGAACTCCTCAAATTTACCTACCCTGAAATTAATAAAATGCTACCAAACCGCTACTTGAAACGTGCATTGTTTTATTCACAGTAGTTATTTCAAATGCTTTGATGAATATCCATGGGATTTGTTCAGAGCCTTTCTAGACAGTTGGGTTGATAAAGATTGTTGTAAGGTGGATAGTTGATTCAGGGCAATTGAAAATCGTTTTCCACCTATCCAAGTCAATCCAGCATCGAATATTCCTTGATATTACATTTCAATTTTTCAAGAATAATATGCACTCGACATCTTAGGAAATACTATTAGGACAAAATGACTTTCTATAGTGGAGGCCATTCCATCTTAGATGTAAAAAATTGCTAACTTATTTAGTCATCAATAAAAATTTGTATCAGTCTATTTTTTTGCATGAACTAATTGAGATTTTTTATTTCATTGGAACTTTCAGTAGTCCTATGTTCGTTCTCATCGTTTTCAACGCCTTCGCCTATCACAGGTCATCGAGCCAAGGTAGCAACATTGGGTTTCTGAATATTTCCTGGTTACTGCTGCAGACGGATATCCTGGCAGTGTGAGCTATTTTTGGAGTTTATTTATTCCAGAGGAAAGATGATCTTGAAAGATAAACTATGTAAGTCAGTTCTCTTCTTAAAGGTAAAATGATTGAAGTAGAATCGATATCTACCATATATCTTTTTTGTCTCCCAGCTTCCTGGCTGCACTACAAGAGGATCGATAGAGTTCGGTTAGCATTCAAGACTAGACAACATGAAATCGAATAGTCTGCAGTGATCAATGAGTCGATCTAATGGAGTCTTCAGGGAGGTCATTCGAACCTCAGGGAATCACTTTTGTTGAGGTTATATATATGCCTTGCTGACGAATGCTGACAATCACCAAAATCTAGATCCAGGGCTTACTACCGGTGGCCTAAAACCAGCTAACGTTGATTAAAAGTGTGCTGTGATACCGAGTCTTCTAGCTTGATGGGTACATTGCAAAATGGTCAGTTGAATTCTGTCACCACTCAGGAATAGATAACATGACCAGTTGACTTACGTATATTATTACTGCCTGTCTCTGAATAAGCTACGAGATAATTAGCCAATGTTTCCATTGACGTGCAGAGTGAGACTAATAGTCAAACGAATACACTGTATTCTGTAAATACCGCGATCAAAGTTTGACTTAACAAGGTTGAATGAGCTGATTACTATGTTGATGGTCTACACCAGAAATGTGTTTATTAAGGTCGGGATGAAGTAGAAAAGTATATTTCTGAAGTTCTTGACATCTCCAACGCCATTCCTGCAGAGACTAAAAGTTGTACAAGTAATCGAATGTTTGAATAGTAAGTGGAAAAATTTAGATTCCATTATTCTCCCATGAATACAAAATAAGATTAAATATGTCGATGTCATCAATGACTCACTAATGAGTTCAAGGTAATGTGAAATTTTACTCTGTGTGTGCTTTTATGGATAGATGTGTGAGTAAATACGAGAAAAGCTATATGAATGCAACATTTAGTTTGTTAATGCACTTTTAAATAATTTGGTCATAGTTGACCTAGTTGACGTACAATGTCCCAGATAGATGGGTCAGTTTAGAGGAATAATTGGGTCCTCTGTTTTACTAATGGTTAGGATCTTTAATTAAACTATCTGAGATAGTTGTGGTTTGACAAACTGGTGTTAGTGGCACTGTGTGATGATTTACGGTGAAATGAACACTTGGGTCTGAGTGGGATTCAAGACAACGGTCTCCGAGTTAGCCTTTAACCAGCTGACTTACAAAAGCCAACTGTTGATTAGATCATAGCTTGAAAATAAAATTATTTCTGAAATGTTTTTCATCGATTTCAACTTCATTTCAATCACCGAGGGTGTTGGTAGGCTGTCATGTGAGTCCTTAATATGTCACTATCCGTTCATGGCAATTACGATGGCTACCCATTAAGATCTCCTTGTCACAACCCAAATCGAGCTGAATTCGAAAGGGAGAGCATAGGTATGATAATTATTTACAGTATCTGAGGTAGTCATGATTTCGATCAAGATTTGCTATAATATGGATAACTTCAACTATACCTCTCTTTTGTACTTAAAAAACACTTTCTGACATTAGCATTGTTTTCAATGTCAATTTTTCGGCAGCGAAATATGGCTAGAACAGCTGACCATGTGGACACTGGAACCGCCAGAATTAGGCTGGGTTTGAGATAGTAGGAAAAATTTGTAGCTCAGCATGAGAATGATAGTTTTTTTGTTGTTCTCTGAGTGCAGAGTTTTTTCCTCTTGGTCGTTTCATGCCCAGGCCAGATGACTTTCCCAGGATTTACTTCGTGACAGATTGACATAGACTTTGCACGAGTGAACTATGCTAATGTTGACTGCTCCTACTGAGACCCGAATATTTCTATGAAACAAGAACCTAGTGGAATACTTGATTTGGATCTTAGACAGTCTTCTTTCACTGGTTTTAGGCGATAAAATAAAATAAGAAGGAAAAACACAATCATCAACAATGAAATATTCTAAAAGAGCAAAAACAACAAATGACAGCAGGATAAAACGAATCCATTTTATTTCTGTTGTATCTTGCTAAGTGCTTACAACGTAGAATATGAAAAAACATAGTTTTACTGAAAATTTAACATACTTTAGTCTACTGAAAGTAAACGAAATATCGGTCAGTGGTTAAGACAGACAGAAATGGTCATGGATTAAAGGTTAATCAAAACGACAACCTTCAGAAGAGTTAATAAATGGTCATAACTGTATATATCATCAATAGAGGTTTTTCCAATAAAAAATGGTAAGAGCAGTCATCAAAATATTGAGGGGCTTAACACTATACGATTACGCAAGTAGGTTATACGAGAAATAGGCAGAATATTATGAGTTGATCTCACTTATTGCATTCCAGTCTGTTTATTAGAGTTGTCACACAGTGAGACAGAATTATGTCCAAAACATTATTCAGTAAACAATACTGTTTCACTGTGTGAAATTTCTAATAAACAGACTAAAATGAAATTACAGTTTACCACAGTGCCCAACTTTTACTCCTATATTAGTTAAGCTCAGTTAGTTAAAAACATTCTATCTGAAAAAAAGATGATGCAGCTAAATAATAGTGAAGGAATAAACAGCTAAGGTTGATAAAGGGTGATGCAGTCAAATGACAGTCAAGACGGGTTACCAAGGTAGACAGAGATGGCTAAAGCTGCTTCTTTCTGGACACATATGTCAGGTTTGAGAGGTTTAATGGTTATGGCTTCAACGAACCTCAGTAGAATCGAACTCTTTTATTTATTATCTTGAAGGGACTGAAGACGTCTGCTTGGTGCCCAGTGTCAATCAGATACCAAGTGACAGCACTGTTCAAACTATAACTACTTCTTAGTCGTAGTCTCTTCGAAATCTTCGGATAATCTATAATACGCTCTTCTTTCTGTTCTCCCAATGTATCTACTTCGGCAACTACGCGTAAATGGAAATACTTAGTTGGAGGTAATATAAGAAGGGTATCTGTCGACTGTTGACTAGACTCAAGAGCATATTATTTGGTACACGGAATTAACCTGGCTGCAGGGAATATTCTAGCCAGTGATTTCGTCAGTCGTCTGCTAACAGTTGATGCAATATTATAACTGTTGAAATTAAGGGTAATAAATACAAGCTTTTGCTGACTTTAGTTTTCTTCGACTTTTCTTCTTCTGTTTTCCATATTTGTTGATAGATGCTTGTGGATATCCATTATCCTGTATGCATCTTTTAACTGTTTGCAATTTTTCCTCCGCTTTATCACTGGAATATATCACTCTAAAGCTGTTAAACGGGGTTTTAACTAATCCCTTTTTGTGACAATTGAACAAAAGCTATTGAGATTCAAGTAGGTAGCATTCCATTCGCTCTTTCGATAAGTGGAACTTTGGAATGTACCATCTACCCTACGTTGTACGGCAATATCCAGGAAATTGAACTTTCCATCATTTTCGCATTCCGCAGTAACTTTAATATTGTTATGAGCGTCATAAAAACGTTCTAATAAGTGAGACACATGGAATAAATCATTACAAACTATAAAAGTATCATGAATGTACCTGATGTAAAACGTCACTTCACCTATTGGATCTCTAAGTATAGTATTCTCTGGATTGCCCACGAAGTTATCCACCAATATGGGACGTACAGGACTGCGCATAGATACTCCACCAATTTGTCGGTAAAGATTTTGTTAAATTGGATCTGAACATTCTTTGTACACACAACTAGGCGCCTGAATTCTGTTACTGGCATAGGGAGAAGATCTGGATGCTGACACATGATATCTAGGGTTTCTTGAACACGTATGTTTGTGAATCAGAAGGTCTTATCAAACGACATTATGGACTTCTTTGAAACAGTAATATCACTCAAGTTTTCAGCAAATTGAAACGAGTATTTGAGACTATGAAGCCAATTTTCTACGAACTAGTTCCAATTTTTCAGCCAGCCAATAGGTCATTTTGTAATGCTATGAATTAACCATGGATATAATAGGTCTGAGGGGAGTACTAAGCTTATGTATCTTTGGTAATTCATAAATATAGGACAGACAAGACCCTCAGAGCTTCAGATCATTATATGTAGTACCATTAATCAGTTTCTTTATCAGAAGTCCTTTCAACATCTTTCTGATTCTTTTCTTTGCAGCGGTCAAATCTTTCTAGTAATTACCATTTTTCAATTTCAGTAGATGTTGAGGAACCAAATTCGTCTTAACGATGTAATCATCCTTATCCATTATACAACGCCAAAACCTTTATCTGGTTTCAATATCACCATTAGGTCGTTATCTTTCAGATACTTTAGCGCTACTTGGTGTTATTATGACAAAATTCTAGACCCTGGAGATAGTGAAACAAGATACTGGTTTGCAATATCAACCAATCTAGTTCTGAATTAACCCTTCTTATCCTCACTCACTCCATTTCATTCTGCCAGTTGGTCTAATAACTTCTCAAACTGAGCTCCATGTCAGTTTTACCAGTGAATTTATTTGGGACATGAAAATTCAGTCCCATTGATAGTACTTCAGATTCAATTTGATTCAACTTTACATTAGATAGATTTTGAATGCTTAGAGCAGTTGCTCAACAAATATGCAGAAGGAAATGGAGATGGATTGGGAATGCACTGAGAAGACCATGAGGAGACATCATGCACCAGGCCAGGCACTCGAGTGGAGCCCAGATGGGAAGCGACGAGTTGGGCGTCCGAAGCGAGGGTGATATTGAAGAGATCATGTGAGGGAGAAATGGGAGCTTATGGGCAGTCGTGGAGCCGGGTTCAAAAAGTTCCAGAGAACAGAGTAGAATGGAGACATGCTCCTGTTGCCCTATGTTTAACTAGGAACCCAAGGGACAAATAATAATAATAATAATAATAAAGAGCAGTTTGTTCTGGAAAGTCTTCATGCAGTTGCTCTTTTATCGAAGTCTTTGACAAGGTCTTATGAAAATTCGTACAAGTTTCGTCTTGATGATCATGCATGAATTTTATCCGGTATACTATGCTGAAGTCACTGACTAACTCACCTCAGTTCACAATTTTCCTACGAATGATTTCGATGATTCAGTATGAGATTTTGTAGTGCATCGAAGATTTTTAATAGATGGAGGTAGCTTACTTGAACGTAAAAGCTTGAAGAATATTCATCTACTAATGTGCAGAATATTGACAATGATGAGTGAACACTAAAAAACTTCAGAAAACTAGGCAGGATGATTCAAAAAATTGTGGTCAACCATCAAATCAGAAAGTGCAGCACAGTGCTACATGAAACATGATAAACAACAGTCAATTGGTAAAACAAACAATGTGAGCGAAGAAATATTTCTTTTCAATTAGTTCCTCATCATTGGCTCTACACTAATATAGCATTTTCAAACGTTGAGATTGATAACCTTTCACTGAACAACTCTCACCACTAGATTGGTATGTAATTTTACGTTTGAAAATGCTATATTAGTGTAGAGCCATTGATGAGGAACTAATTGAAAAGAAATATTTCTTCGCTCACATTGTTTGTTTTACTAAATGTCTAAATGGGAATTTTTGCATTACTGAAATCTTCTGAGCATCGGATTGCGTTAAAGATCCTCAATGAGTATCTGAAGTACCACGCAAGGCTCGGTGAAGCGAAGACTTCGATGGACTTTATCTATGAGTGTATTCAGACCAACCGCTATCCTAAAACCTACTGGAAATCTCTACGTCGTAGCAGAGTTCGACCAAATGGAAGAACACTTAAACGACATGCTCTTAACCAGATTGATTCTCGGAAATCATGCGTAACTGAGTTGATGAAAAACGTTGCAGAAAGATTCCATGCTGTTGAAGATCTCCCACACCACCTGAAACAGCCATTCTTGGAATATGTGAATCAAATTGTCAGCAAAAGGAAGGAGAAGAAAAGAATTCACCTCATTCAAAGCTTGGAGAACCGGACTCCGGAAGTGAGATTCCCTCCAAATCCTGGTCGGTATGTTCATAATTTTTCCAATGTTGATCTTGACATGGTAACACTACAAGCATTATCTCTGGGTCCTAAGTTTTGTGACAGTCATATTACACCTAACAGAATAAACACTCAAGTCCAGTTTGAAAATTTATACTCACAGACAGAAGGCTTATCACCTTCTTCAAGTGAGGAGGTAGAAAGATTCAAGTCTACTCTGGTTGACTGTTGCTACAAATTTATGAATAGTAAACAGAATGCTAGAAGCATCTTGACTAGAAAACATAGAGAAGCCTTACGTAAACTCCGAATGAATGAGGATCTGCTGATCACCAGGCCGGATAAAGGCTCAGGGGTGGTTATTATGAACAAAGCCGAATACCTAGATAAAATGAACAGACTTCTCAGTGATGACAGTAAATTTCAGAAACTACCAACCAATACTGACATGACAGAGAAGACGGAGAGGCAATTATCCGAATCCTTAAAAAAGCTGAAGCAGCAAGGCTTCATTTCACAAAATGAGTATGAAACACTCAGACCTACCGGCACAGTAACACCGAGGTTGTATGGTTTACCAAAGGTGCATAAGAATGGATTACCACTCCGACCGATTCTCGACATGTCAAACTCTCCATACCATGCGACGGCGAAATGGCTAGTACAACTCTTGAAACCATTGCATAAGGAGGTTGTAAAGCATAGCGTCACAGATACTTTTCACTTTATCGATAAAATAAGAGATTTGAATGTGAATAATAAGTCGATGATATCCTTAGACGTATCATCCCTATTCACAAATGTCCCTCTGATGGAAACAGTGGACTTCATATGTAGCTAACTGGAAAAGAGAAACATAGAAATTGGAATTACGGCAACCACCTTGAAAGAGCTTCTCTTACGATGTACAATGAATGTACACTTTCTCTTCAATAAGGAATTCTATAGACAGTCAGACGGTGTCGCTATGGGGTCACCACTAAGCCCAATCTTAGCGGACTTCTTCTTAGCAAAATTAGAAAATGGCCCTCTGGAAAGCATCATAAGCGGGTTAGAATTTTACTGCCGTTATGTAGATGATACATTTTTGATTGTGAATAATGACGACGATGCAAGGATCATACTGGATGATTTCAATGGCGTCCATCCAGCAATAACCTTCACTATTGAAACAGAAAGTGACGGCAGCATCACCTTCTTAGATGTCCGATTGACAAGGAAGGTGGATGGAACTATAAAAAGAAGTGTGTATCGGAAACCAACGTCAACAGGTCAATACACCCACTTCTTGAGTTTCGTCCCCTTGCAATATAAACGAAATCTCGTTAAATGTTTGGTCCATTGGGCGAGACTCATCTGTTCAGATGATAGTTTTGACGAAGAGCTTCAAATTATCCACGATCTACTCAGTAGTAATGGATATCCAGAAACTTTCCTGGCTAAAAATATGAACACATCCAATATGAAAACCAGAATGCCTACAGTCTCCAAGAAACCATTGTTTCTAAGACTACAATTTCGAGGTGACATCATCAGCGAAATTGTGACACAACGCTTAAGAAATGCCATAAGAAGATCATTTAATGCCGCCAAGTTATGTTGTGTTTTCTACAGCCGGCCGATGATGACTACACGAACTAAAGACAGACTCCCTGACTTCTCCTCTTCTATGTGCATTTACCAGTTCAACTGCTCCTGTGGAGCTAGTTACATTGGACGTACAGTTAGGCAAGTCCGTCGTCGAATCGCCGAGCATCATCCTTCATGGCTAAGTAAGGGGGAAACCAGACTGACACGAAGCTCAATACTCTCTCATCTGATTGACACCGGCCACCGAGTTAACATTCATAATGCCTTTAAAGTTATTTATCACATTCCTTCTCACCTCACCCATCCTCTACGAGTCCGTCTTTTACATACAGCAGAAGCCATAGGAATCCACCTACACAAGCCAAGTCTGTGTGTTCAGAAGAGATTCGTACAGCCTCTTTCTTTGCCTTGGCCATCTGTATAGCTCATTTATTACAACAAGACTCTTCATTTCATCCACCACACAATTCACTATAACTAGTATTTCAATAGCTCCATTATTATTATTATTATTATTATTATTATTATTATTATTATTATTATTATTATTATTACAGACTTAATCATCTTTCTCTCCCCCTACTGTCTCTAATTACCGTCAACAATTTACCATTTTACGTAACAGTTCATTTTTGCTCTTTAGTTATCATTATATAAAATATCAATTATGTAAGAACCTGTTCGCAAAATCTTTCTACGATAATTAATCTTTGCTTTAGTTAACTGTCTTAATTACCTGACCAATTATCACCTTCTTGAAACTTTGAGATTGATAACCTTTCACTGAACAACTCTCACCACTAGATTGGTATGTAATTTTACGTTTGAAAATGCTATATTAGTGTAGAGCCATTGATGAGGAACTAATTGAAAAGAAATATTTCTTCGCTCACATTGTTTGTTTTACTAAATGTCTAAATGGGAATTTTGCATAAAAGTCAATTGGTCTTTCTTATTAGTCACAAAATTTCTTCTGTATGAAATGAATAAGAATGTTGCACACCTCACTTACCACTCATGACTGGAAAGCCCTCAAGTACGTAAGAAAGGTTTTCCTAAGTTGGTGAGTATCTGTATCAAGTCAAAAGTAAAACAATAAGCCTTGAACTCGACTACACCATGAATTTTACCATTTTAAATAGATGTATTAGAAAGAATAAAAAGGTAACTCAATGTTTACATCCATTAAGCTTGCTACCGATTTCATACTTTTGAGAATGACTTCGGAGAAAGATTTTTTATTGATCTTTCATAAAAAAATAACTCTCATGGCATGTAACTCTCCATCCTTCTTCAAGTATCACATTAGCGACTAGACTTTGAATAGTAGCCTCTTAAAAATGTGCTTAATCTTACTAGACTACTCATGAGTAGTTAAAGTGGATAGCCGACATTTTCAAGTTTGCACATATTTGATTATTTCGTAATGGTGATAGTCAGAACATCACTGTTTGCATGTATTTACCTATAAGTTGCCTATAAATTTGGTTGAACTTACTATGGAACGAGTAGAAATACTTAGAGTGGCTACTTGGAGTTAATTTCTTTACAAAATCCTAAGAATATTTAACCTACTGAAAGAAATCACGTGACTGATAGCATTTTTGAATTACCAAAGGATAAATTCTTTTCGTCAAGGACTTTAAAGGTTTGGGAGTATCTTTGAAGATTCATCAATACCAGATATACTGACTGAAAATTTTTGAGTTTTTTATTCAAATTTGCTGATTTACTGAATTGAACTCATCAGTTTCTTTTGGCAAGTAAGCTTCTTGTGATGAACACATCGATACTGCCTGTAATTGGATCTTAGTTATTTATTTAGTAACGACCATTCATGGGACTGAAGTCATATATTTGTCGTATTTCTGATTTTATAGTTGGATGTAACTCCATCTTAGTGTGTGATTTTGTTTTCCCACTGAGACCTAAACACATGAGCTAATCAACTGAGTCCTTGTAAGTCAATCACAGAAACGATCAGAAATTCCAACCATAAATGATATCGGTTGAGCAATACATGGATATTATGTATAATACACGAACTAGTAGACGGGTATATTTACTTGACTAGTTCCCAAATAAGACGAAATGCTTTTCCTAGATTAAACTGCTAACCACCACCCAATAAAAAACCATTCTGAGCTTCATGTTCTTCAACTAATTAACTCGCAAAGGAGTAATAACAAGCAAAATATTATATATCGTTCAAAGATTTAGTGGTTGTTGTCTACAGATCAAAGTAAAACAACCTTACTGAAACTGTAAACTGTTGATTACCAATATTAGTCAGAGAACACAAAGGCCTGGGAAAAAGAAGTTCAGTAAGCTACAGTTTTTGATGCTCTGTATTCTCGGGTTTATTGCTTTCTGTAACTGGTCCTCTCCTGTCGTAAAACTGGTTCCGTCAGTAACACTATTACTATTAGAATATTCAGTAGCTTCAACACATAATTTTTTCAAAATGTCAGTCCATATTACGAATATCATCTCCTACAGTCACAAAAATTGGCTTAAAGTCTTTAATCTGCTCTGTCTTGTTTTCTTATCACTTATTTCTTGACAGTTAGATGAAGTAAGTTTACTTGCCATCTGTTTTTGTCCTGTATATATTTTAATGTCGTTTTGGGTTGTTAGTGGCTGAAGACTAACAGAAAAATAAGATTATTTCATAAAATTGTGCCATACGCTTATTGCATCTGTTGTATTTAGTTTCACATGTATTCAGTCGATTCACATGAATGGATTGGTAATATAAAATATGTACAGGATATCCAGAAATTGCAATGGATAAAGACAGTCATTTGCAGCGAAATGATTAATTTGAGAAGGATTGGCCATCAGGTTGTAACTCAATGGGTGAATGATGAAGTGCTGACTTCCATTCGTATCAGTTCGACTGCTGTCGAGGCACGCAACTCCAATGAGTCACTGACGTCAAAACTTATTGCAAGGTGTGACCGAACTCACTTACGAAGAATTCTCTGTTTGGTAGATGTTAAATGAACAAAGGCAATCAGCTAGAAACTTTCCCCACCCACGTTTCCTGCTTGTTAGCGCCTATTATTGAGGTATATCTACTGCCAAGAGGGGACTAGTATTTCATCCAGGATTCAAACTCACACCACTCAGTGATGTTACCACTATCCTATTCGGAAGATGGTTAACCTCCCTTAGGACATACTGATATAAACTGATTGGTCACTGGGGAGGAACCGATTTCACATTATCTCGTCTTGAGTAGTGACCGAATTCTATGGATCATTTGCAATGTAGCAACCTAGCTAGTAGACTCAACAACAAGCATGAAACTATGTTCATGGCTTTCTGCTTATTGCCTCTATCCAAGTAACACCTATCGCAGTGTATCATGATAGTGAGCATCTAGCTTGGTAGTCACACTGAGAAATGGTGGACAGACTTCCGTCAGCATTCAAGACTGGACAACTTGAAAGTTATTACTCTACAGCAACCAGTTAGTGTAATTCTTTTTTCAACCACCGTGATCTAGATGGTGAGGTTGAGTGGTTTGCTTAATTGTATTCCTCAGGAGTATACTTTCTTGACTCAGTGGGACTGTATAATATCATTGTCATAATTTCTCAACAGGTGGTTTCTAGAGAAAACTTTGTGAATACTAGATTTCTGTGACAGTTGACTTAACTGTAATTGTGAGAAACGTTGTAGTAAACTGAATAGTTTAGTGGGTAACTTGAAAACACTACGAATGATACACTGTACAGTTGATAACTCTGTCAAATATTAGCTTGAATTCTTGTTCAGAGAGGTGATGGTCTATGTTGAATAAATTAGTAATTCCTACTGTGACATCAAAAACAAGATATTCAGAGAAGAGGACTCTTTTCAACACATTTATTCTCAAGCTGTACATTCACATATATACAGCATATTTAAAGACTGCAATCCGTGAGGAAGATTTAACTTAAATAATGAGAGTTTGAAGTAACAATCATGGTGATTATGATCAAATGTTGCTAGCTGATGACGCAAAGGTGGAGTGATAACTAAAAGGGGTTACGTAAGACTTTTTGAGTCGTTATAAGATGCATACGGATTACAAAGAGGTGAAAACGTTCTAGAGTTAATAAACAGTCAAAGCATTAGGCATTAGGTAATAGAACATGTCAGCAAACTATGTCTGAAAGAAGAAATTCACAGGATTATTAAGAAATTAAGTACCATTCGGAATAAAATTGAACAACTTAAATGTAAAATTATGAAGATAGTAAACTGCAGAGACTATGGATTTATAATAGAAACATCAGACAAAGCAAGATTAGCTACTCTCAAGAAATCTAGAAGAAATCAAATCAAAAAGTTCAATAAACTAATGCAAGAAAAATATGCTTCGGAAAACAATGAAATTACAAAGGAAACATCATCGAACATCGATAGAACAAAGTGGGTAGTCAATCTCTCCTCGAAAGCCTTAAGCTCAGCTGAGATGAAAGTACTTGAAAAAGGACTAAACTTCAACATAACAGTAGATCATCTAAAACCAGAAGATGTCATACCTAGCATAGAAGTAGCATTAAGCTCGGTGGATGTGACAACTGCTGAACAGGTTAGAGCGCAGTGTGCATTAGCACTTAAAAAACAAAAGAAGACACAGCGAAACTTAACGAAACTGGAAAATTCAGCTTTAAACAATCTACGAAAGGATAATAGTATAGTAATTGCTAAATCTGACAAAGGTAACTCAACAGTAGTTATGGACAAATCGGATTATCTTAAAAAAATGGATGAACATATCCAAACAGGGCCATATGAAGAGATTAAGAAACCTATAGATACTGTCATGAATAAAATTAAGAAATCTACAACAGATCTGATACGCCGACTGAAGCCATCTCTAGGTAAGTCCGAATGGTTTACTTTAATGCCAAAAACTAATAATCCTAGCAGAATTTACGGTACTATTAAGGTTCATAAAGCAGGTTATCCCATTAGGCCGATAGTTGACTTCCGAAACACACCAACATATGAGATATCAAAGTATTTAGCATCAGTATTACGTCCTGTTAGAGACCGTTCCAACTCTAGACTAGTAAATTCTTACGAGTTGAAACAAAAACTTAATGACCTGCACATAGAAGAGGATGAAAAAATGGTTAGTTTTGACGTAACAAGTCTTTATACTAAAATACCAATCAATATGGCACTGGAGGCAGTCAGAAATCAACTAGATACTGACTCACAACTTACTCAAAGAACCAAGGCATCGGTTGGTGAAATCATGTTAGGAGTGCAGTTATGCTTAACCTCGACAGTCTTCAAGTTTCAGGGAAAGATATACAGACAAACAGAAGGAGTAGCAATGGGATCACCAATATCCCCTATAGTAGCAGATATATTTATGGATAGTTGGGAAGATATGGCTTTACGAACATATAATCCGACACCTAAGATATGGTGGCGATATGTAGATGACACATTTACAGTGTTGAAATCGGAACATATCGACAGTTTCTTGACACACATAAACTCAGTAGTTAACGCAATCCAATTCACCTACGAAGTAGAAAATGAACAAGGAGAATTACCTATGTTGGATTGCAGAATAAAACGAAGGATAGATGGTGGTTTAGATACTACCGTCTACAGAAAACCAACACATTCTAACAGGTATCTAGACTTCAAGTCATCTCATCCAGTGTCAGTTAAAGCGGGTTTAGTCAAATGTCTAAATAACAGAGCTGAGAAACTCACTAGTCATTGTAAGGACTTAAATAAGGAATTGAAACACATAAAAGAAGCGTTAATAACTAATAATTATCCCCATCATTTTATTAAGAAATTCACACGGACGCATAAGAAGCAAAATAATAACACTAATACAAATACAAATAATAGTGACAACATAAGTAGAAAGGAAATCAGCACCTCTATTGTGATACCATACAAGGAAGGAACATCAGAAACCATACGTAGGATTCTCAACAAGGTTGGAATTAGGGTGGCATTTAAACCAACAAACTCACTTAGAGGTAAGCTGTGTCGGCTAAAAGATCCGATAGAACCAATTAAGCAAAATAATATAATCTACCAAATTCCATGTAATGACTGTGAAGTCAAATACATAGGTCAAACTAGCCGGTCGGGGTCAGTTAGATTAACAGAACATAGGAATTTAGCTAAACATAGAACGACAGACCCCAATAAGATCAATAACCTAGAAAAACACTCAGCCATTGCATTACATTCATTAACACACAACCACACAATAGGATGGGACAAAACCACTGTACTTAAGTCTAATATAGCTAGGTGGAGAGAGAGATTAATTACTGAATCTTTGTTCATCGAATCCACACCCAACACATGTAATAGGAATGACGCAACACCTATACCAGAGATATGGAAAACTTTACTACCAATCAAAAAACAAAAAAACAAAGAGAGATCAGGTGACAGGACTATAAAATCAGATGTCGAAAGAAGTGTGATTACATTGATATGATTATGAGCAATAATTTATGCTCGAAACGTAATCAAGTAAATAATACTGTATCACTGTGCGCTTTATATCAAATAAACAAATCTAATATGGAACTACATTCTACCACAGTGCCCAAGTTTTTCACTTATATTAGGTAATTTAGATGAGACCAGTTAACTGGAATAAACTGGAAGTCTTTCGTTAAAGGTTGCAATTATTGGGAATATTAATTAAATGATACGAATATGAACAATAAATTATGTCCGAAACGTTATCCAGAAACCAATACTATTTCACTGTGTGACATTTCTAATTAACAGACTAAAAAGGGATTTACAGTCTACCACAGTGACCAAGTTTTATTCCTGTATTAAAGATTAGGTGAAGTAATACCGAAAACTATCCAATGCCAAAATAAAAATGATAATGATGATATAAGAGTACGAAGATTAATCTAACAAAGGGGGAAGCTGAAAGAACAAACAAAAGCGAAACAAACCAAGACTAAATTAAAAGCGAGGTAGTGGCAAAGATTGTACTCACTTATTTTGCACACAAAGTTCAGGCTTCATTCAGTTCGTGGACACGCTGAGACAAAAGCCTGGATCATCGTGGGATTCAAACCGCTAGCCTGTAGTACTTAAACTGGAAAGCTCGCGGTCTGATATACTATGCAAGGGCATATGAAATAATGAAGTGAAAAATCAGCATCATGATGTGTATGATATTAGTTTTTTGGCAGAAAAACTCTGACTAGTGATGTTACAACATAGTTCATTCTTTTCTTGATATTATAACTTGTAAGTCTCCATCGTTGATTGGACCGAACTGATCGGCCACTATTGGTACATGCGGGCTCCTGTTCGGATGATTTGATACTGCTGGGATTTTTAATATTGATACTGATGATGGTCCAATCAGTGAAGAAGACTTAGGAGTTATAGCATCAATAAAATGATGGTTTACTCGTCGCACAAGAAATGGCCACCATGTCCTAGGGACCTAGTGGATAACGCTCTAGCGTTTGAAGTGATGGGTCCTGGGTTCGAGTGTCATTGGGAACAACACAATTCACTGGGAAGCAGGTATATCCAGATAAGGAATTCCAAGTTGGACGGAAAGCGCGTCCGGATTCCACTGCTGGTCATAACCAAGTCAATTACAACGAATGTGTAGTTGGTTACATAATTCATTTAAGCTTCACTAATTCTTTGCATGGACTAATTTTAATTATTATTGATCATATTATTCAACTTGTCGTAAGTATAACTCCATCTTCACAGAAACTATGTGCAATGGATAGTATTGAAATTTGCAATGCGCATTTCTTTTTATTTGTTACTCGTCAGTTGGATATGTATACCCCATCCTAGTCATTATTATTATTCTTATTATCGCCAAAGCCGAAACTCAGTAACTATCGCGTCAAAAGTCACAGCTAATGTTGGTTTTCGTTTGTAACCGTTATACGTCATTAGAACCAAAAGGAAGTTACCAACAATATCAAGACTCCCGAACAGGAGCTCATACGACAACATTAGTCGGCCATCTGGGGTACAGACCGATCAACAATGGGAGACCACAACCTGTAGTACAATCCAGTCTATTAGATTTGTAGGAGTTATTTACAAAAAGTTGTGTTTGACATAGGTCTCGTGCGTTTTAGTTTAGGTGGCATTGATTCTGGTCTCCGATTGCACATCAGCTCCAGTCTCATAGAAATGCTTTGGTGATGACTACCACAGCACAAGACGTAGGTCTACAGCTTTCTACCGATTGCCTCTGACCACTGGACATCAATCATAGTTTGTCGTGATCTCGTAACCCCTAGCTTGGTGACTACATTACTTGACCGACAGGACTAGACAGTATTATGTTTATTACTGTCACGTGACCAATGAGTTTGTAAGCTCATCTAAGCAGACAGATAGAGAGAGAGAATTAGCATGAGTGGTGAATGAAAGAGTGTGAAATGCATGGACGTTTTCAGTAAGTAGAAATTACTCTCCTATTTTTGCGGTGATGACAAAGAAAGCTACGAATTAGTGCCAATGTAAAAATATACTTTAAATCCTACACTTCCAAAACAAACTATTTATTATAATATTAACCAATTTAGCGGCATAAACAATTTTTTACAAAATATGTTCTGATAATTTTAGGTAAAATGAACGTGTAAGTTTTTATATGTTGGTATCTTGTTTTTGTGCGTATGTGCAGAGGAGGGCCATCATACATGATGATAACTTGAGATTGTTGACCATGTGTAAAATACTGAATGTCGAGCCACACTAAACCCAGATGACCTCTAGGAACAGAAAAATAGTAATGTAACCTAGTCTTTAGTAAATAGATAAAAGGTTAAATAACCTGAAGTACATAACAGGATGACAATAATAAATTAATTAGTCGGAACCAGAAAAGTTATATTAAAAACATAAGATTGTCATTGTAATGGTTTTGCGAAGCTACTGATTGTTATAATTAATATGCAGTAAAATCCCACATAAATGCCAGCAACAAAATAAAGATTATGACTGTTTAATAGTCAAATATCGGTACGACATCAAGGCAGAAGCTTGACATTTATCCATTTACGACTTAGGAGTAACATCTTGAATCCGAGGTTTCAGCTTCACCAGTTTTATTGCTATAGTATCAAGTATATGTAGAAGTAATGAGTAAACTCCATGTGACAATGTCTGCAGCATAATGTGCTACACCGAAGGCCATATTAACATCTAATTAGTGGTATATGCTTGCCGAATGCAGCTGAACAGAATCTCTGATGAACTTTACTTTAGTCTAACCAAACAAAAGTGGTAAGTGTTCACGAATCATCAGACAAAATTGCGTAACAATGCACCTTATGCAATTTGATGCACACAAATGGTTAAACTTATATGTACGCGATGAGAGGAAAAAACTAGATGAAGTAGCTTTAAAATGCTGGCTGGATATCAATCAAACGCCATAAGGTTGGTGCACAAGCGTCTTCGGAGGTATGTTCTGTTTACTACTCCAATAGAACGTCGAAAAAGGATCTCAAGTAATGTAGTCTTTTAGTGTTAAGCGTAATAACCTGTATGAATGTCAATCCTACTATTAATCTTACTTCTACGTTGTTTTTATTAGACTTTAGTAGTATGTTTTTAATCGCATCCCTGAGCATCTGCGATGAAGTCTGTCCTAAATTTTGTATTTTTATCCCTATGTATGACTGATCTTTAGTTAATCTTTGGTATTCGTTCAGTTTGGTTTTCAATGATCTTGATGTCTGTCCTACATAGCTTAACAGGCGGTCTGTACACGGTATTTAATACACTACGTTATTCTTATCCAGTTATTTTAATGAGATCTTTGAGTTGATTTAATTTATTTTTATGAGATCTGTTGCCTTAAATGCCGTTGAAATAACAGATTTTTTGAGATTTCTTCTAATTGTCCCTGATGTACCTTTCATCCAGGTGATACTACCGTCTTTTTGAAGTTATTCTTCTTATTTACTTCTGCTGTTGACTTTTGTTTCTTCGTGATGCTCTGGGTAGTGATCCCTTATTAACATCTTGAATAAAGCATTCATCTCTTCTCGTTGGTCATCAGGGCATATTATTAACCTACGCATTCTGTTTACAAGACACTGAACTAAGCCTCGTTTTATTGTGATCAGGTAGGGTGAGTGATAATTGAGAAATCCTCCAGAATGCATTAGTTTTCTTTATCGTGTTATTTTGAATTACCATCTACTGTCCCCCCTGAATTTATAGTTCAACATTGTCGGTTACGGCGATTCATTATTTCCACGGTGAATTTTATTGAATCCACCTGACTGTTTATACGTCAGTGAAATCCTTCCTTCCTCCTTATGACTAGAGTATCATCAGCATATCTTAACCAAATTTTAGTCAATATGAACGGTTTCAGAGTGTTTTCTTCCCCAAAATCCATTAATATATTGGCTATTACCGGTGACGCAGACTATCCCATAGCTATTTCTTCTTCCTATCAGTAAAAGTTTCCACTGAGTGTGAAAAACGTTGTTGCTAGGATGAGTTCTACCCTGACTAATATCTTCCGCTGATAGTTGTGTTCTTTCGCTGGGATCACCATATATTTTAGTCTTATTTTCAGCGCAATCATACCCATTGTTGGTATTTTTGTGTATAAGCTTTTGATATAAAAACTAATTTTTTTTTCACATTGCTTCTGGTATTTCTAAGCCGTTCCGCTTAGTTGAATGAGTCTACTAACATTCTTTTTGAAGAGCCTCGAATTTTTTGAAGTATATTAGTAAGGACACTTGATAGCTTATGCGCCACAGTATTTCTGAAATCTACTGTCTGTCTAACTGGAAAACTTTCTTGATGTTGTTTCCCACTACCATATATTCTAGGTAAATTCGATAATTTAGACGTAGTTTAAAAGCATTTAGACTTACTTAATCAAGGTTTGATTTTTCTCACCACTTTTTCTGTTTCTTTTATAGTTTTATTCATGATAGTTTATTAAGATCTGGTTATGACTGAATTGGTTACAAATAGTAGGTGTTCATTCATTTTTTCATCACATATTGTTTTGTTAGGAATTACTGTTATATTTCCCATATCTACAACTGGGTGCGAATTCGTTGGGAGGGAAGTTTATTTATGTCCCTTGCTACTCATATCGGATATACTTGCAACCCAGATTCTGTAAATGATGAGATAAGCATTCTAAGAAAACGTTTGGATCGAAAACGCGTATTAATCATGGTTTGAAAATAAAAACATTGAAATGACCCTTCTCCCCAGCCTTAAAAATATGACCTATTTTCTATATCGAAAAAGATGCTGCGTTATGTATAAACTTGACTTCAAAGGCAATGTAGTTGCTGAGTTCCTACTTAAAGAGATTTCAGATTCCCTGAAGAGAACTTTATCTGCAGCAACTCTCATAGTAGTGTTTTGTAGTCGCCGATTACTTAGTAAAAGCCTTAAAGACAAAATCTGGCCTCTAACCACTTCGATGGATGCTTATCAGTTCCTATGCTCTATGGGGCCGAGTATATCGATCATTCGATGTGGGTCGCATCTAGGAGGGTTCCGGAACCCCATCCTGCGTGACTGCAAAAGGTAACAGCGGATCTATGAGAAGTGCTATAAGAGAATGTCTCGCAGACACTGATCTGACATTTTCAATAACTGCCTCTTTCAAGCTTATTTACAATATGAAAAGTAACTTGTTTGAGTCAGTGCGCACCCACCTTCTTTTTATTGCTAAAGGTTTGGCAATTCAGACAGAAAAGCCGAAGCTTCTCATACAAAATAGACATGTTTAACTCTTGCTCCTTTCATGGTTTTGATCTTTAGGGTTTTGAAACGTTCACCCTCCCTTTAATGCTTTAATTCTATCCATCTGTTATACATTATCAAACACTCCTTTTTTCTATACCAACTCTGATGACAATTCATCCATTAAATATTTTTGTTACTCAACTCGTTATCCAACCTAATCATTTTTACTTAATTTCTGGGGTGACTTTAAGGGCCACCCTGGTAACTGGCGAAACAACCAATCACATTTCTCTGTTCTAAGAAAAATTTTCTTTTGAGTCAAAATACCTCAACCTGATTAGTTATCTTACCAGTTGTTAGGATGGCCTTTAAAGTCAATCTAATTTCTGTGATATCTTGAGCAATACTCACTAATCTAAGCAAACCTTCATGACAATTTAACTTTGCTTGTTACTATGCCTTTTAATTACTTTTCAATATTCATTAGCATTTTGATTATTTTAGGGTGGAAATGATTTCTCACATGCATCACCTTACCTTATGGTATGCTTAAAAAGCTGCTTTTATACATGAAACAAATTGTATATTCTTGCCAAAAAATTGCATATAAATGTGATTGTATAGTTAAATGAATGAAGTCACTGGAAAGAGTCACTACACACTGAACCACTTGTCTCCTTTTTTTTATCTGCCTGAATAATTATGATAAATTTATCAGCTCTTGGTCATTTTAGTGCTAATCCATTCATTGTGATATTAGATTTCCCTGTTTTCTATCGTTTTATTATTGGAGCACACTGAACTGGCAATAACTCTGCTGTTTGTTTATCACATTTTTCTAAAGCTGTTTCTATAAAGGGTATGACATCCTGTAGTTTTAGCGTTCTTTTGATAATATTGAAGTTATAAATAAATAAATAAATATTTCTATTCTCAGATTATGTATTTAGCATGAGAGAAGCCGGTTTACAGGGATCCTCAAATTTATAATTGCAGAGGAACATAAAAGGTTTGAGCAGTTTTGAATGGTACAGAAGGAAAATATCAAGCTCTATCATAATATCGTGTCTAAAAGTTATGAAAAGAGCAGGAAAATATCGCTTTACAGTACATACACAAATTTCTGAGTTTAGATCATTCCTACTCACAATTCTTTTTTTCATACTATAGTGGCATCAAATCGGTACAATATTCGGTGTTCGCGTCATGAGTTGTCGACATAATTGACCCGTCTGCAAAACCCAGTGTTTCGTCAGATAAACGTCTATTTTAACAGCATTTCTTTTGTTTGTAGCTTCATTGACAAATGATAATAAATAATAATGATTTCAGGAATCAGTAATTATCCATTATTATTATTGTTATTTGTCCCTTGGGTTCCTAGTGGAACAAAGAGCTTCAGTAGCATGTCTCCATTGCACCCTCTTCTCTGAAATCTTTTGAACCTGATTCCACGACAGCCCACAATCTCCCATTTACTCCTCGCATGATCTCCTCCATGTCACCCTCATCACTGATGCCTAACTCGTCGCTTCCCATCGGGGTTCCATTCGATGGCCAGGTCCTGGTGCGTGATGTCTCTAGTCCGCCTTCTCAGTGTATGCCCAATCCATCTCCACTTCCTTCTGCATATCTGTTCAGCGATAGCCTCTTGCTTCCTTGCTTCGTTGCCAGCCAAGGTTCCCTGTTGCTTATTCTCATTATTCTGGCCATCTGATCTTCAGTATCGAAACAGCATAGGCAGGTGTTGATGAATGTCTGTAGTTTGTTGGAAATCCCTTCCATACCACACCAAGTCTCTGAACCATCACATGGAAGCACTGACTTGACGTTGGTGTTGAAAATCCGGATGTTGTTCACGCTTTATGCTGAGTGCAGAAAATCTCCACACTGATTTCAGGTTAATGAAAGCCTGTCTTGCTGTTTTTCCGATCCTGGCTGACTTTGACCTCGTCATCTGTGCCGCCACCTGCAGTTGAAACGGTGGCGCCTACATAGGTGAAGGAGGTTACTTTCTTTAGGTTTCTCACCTTGATGGTGACTGGAGTTTGTTGTTGTTGTTGGAGTTGTTGGTACGGTATCTTCATCATCTCTGTCTTCTCTACATTCACCTAAAGTCCCGTCTTCGCTGCCATGCCCTGCCTCTTCTGTCAACTTGTTAGTTTTCACCTGTAGATATTCAAGTTTGTGTAACATTAGACACAAGTCATTGGCGTAATCCAAATCTTCTTCTGAAATCTTTTCATCGGTCCAGCCAGCGTATGCCCCTCTTCTCGCTCCCCACTGTTTGTTGCATTATCCAGTCGACTGCAATCAAGAATATCATAGGTGATAGTGGGCGGCATCCTTGTTTCACTCCTGTCTTCAATTCACTTCAAAAGCATCACTGAGCTTCCCATTATGAATTACTTGGTATGTGGCGTCTTCATATAGTTGTTGAATGAGATTGATAAATGTTTGTGGTATTCCATAGTGTTGGTGCAACTGCCAAATTATTTGTCGGTCGACGCTGTCAAAGGCCTTTCAAAGTCGATGCAGTTGAGGTAGAGATTTGACTGGCATTCTGTGCTCTGTTCTATGATGATGCGTGGTGCAGCGTTGCAGTTTGATCCGCATATGATTTGTACTTCCTGAATCCAGCCAGTCAGCCTGTTCTGTTCGTAGTTTCGGATCCAGTGTATCCTTTAGTCTCTCCAGGATGATGCGGGTTAGTATTTTGCTTGGGGTGGACAGGGGTGGACAGCAGCATGATTCCGCGCCAGTTCTTACAGTGACTTCGGTCGCCCTTCTTCGGCACTTTGACAAGATAGCCCTTCTGCAAATCGGCAGGTACCCTTCCTTCCTTCCACACCTTCTGCAATAGTGGTGTGAGCATTTCTGCTGTTGTGCCTGCGTCCGCTCTCACTGCTTCTGGCGGGATTCCATCTGGTCCTGCTGCTTTCCCACACTTCAGTAGCTTTATGGCACTCACGACTTCCACTTTCGTTTGAGGGCTTGTGTTCACTTGTAGTTCTGCGGCTGCAGGTGAGATTTCTGGACGAAGTGCAGACAGTGGTGGTGGTCGATTCAAGAGCTTCTTGAAGTGGTCGGCCAGCCCATCGTTTCCTTTGTTTCTCTTCTTTCGTAATTAAATTCCCGTCATCATCTTTTATTGGTTTCATCTGTGTTGATCTCTCCCTCCAAGATAGTAACCTGCTTATTTGATACAATGTTGTTAGGTGTCTGTCTCTCTTACATGCAGCCTGTTCTGCTTCACTTGCAAGTGTGTCGTGGAATTGTCTTTTGTCTTCGCACCCACCCTTCTTCACTTCTTTGTCCAGTGTAGTGTTTGGTAGGTTGTGCCCAGTTCCTCTTTTCGTTGATCATCCTTGCACTGGTTTATCTTCTGCTTCACCATCCTCCTCTCACTCCTCTATCAGCTTCTATGTGTCCATCGAGATCCATTCCTCTTCCTGTCTTCTTTCTTCTTCCTTCCTAATGCGGTTGTGCAGGTTTCTTTCCACATCTCTTTCAAAGAGTTCCAGTGCTCATCCACACAGGTTTCTTCAGGGATGTTGCTCGATATCTCCCATTTTGTCTTGATGGCTGACGTGAAGATGCTCTTTGTAGTTTCGTCCTTCAGTTTCCGAGTGTTGTACTTGAACTGTGGTCTATCATCACCAACTTCCTTGAAGGCTTTTAACTTGATTTGGATGGTTCCTTGCAATAGATAGTGGTGTGAACCTACATCTGCTCCTCTTCTTGACCTTGTGTCTAGTAGGCCGACTGCATCTTCACTTTATTGGGATTGAGATAAAATCGGTCTGGTTTTTAGCGTGTCCATCTGGTGAAATCCATGTCGCTTTGTGGATATCCTTGTGGTTGAACACACTGCCTGACTCCAATCACCAAATCGTTGAATGCACAGAATTCTGCAAACAATTCTCCATTCTCGTTTATCATTTCACCTAGCGCTTCTCAACCCATGGTTAGTTCTCTTCCTGTATTGTCCCCTCCCAGTTTGGCATTCATGTCACACATTAGAATGAGTTTTGATATCGCCAACTAAATTGTAGTCTTGTCCAGTGTTTATTGCAGTTGTCTGTAGAATTCCTCCTTTTTCTCTTGCTCTGCATTATTTGTAGGTGCGTAACATTGTATGATTGTGACTCTCCTTCCTTTTGAGTTGAACCTCGCTGTCATGATCCAACTGGAGGAGGAGATTGGTTCCCACTGCATGAGAGCCTTCGATGCTGTTGGGGACATCATGATAGCCACTCCATAACTCAGTGTGCTCGTTGCTGTCATCTGGGTGACAATGTCGGAGTAGATTATTGATTCTTCAGTTGACAGTTTGGAGAGTCCACTCCCATTCCATCTGCTTTCGCAAATTCCAAGCACTTCAGTGTGATACCTCTTCATCTCGTTTGCAATCTGTGCTGCCTTGCTGTGTTCAAACATCGTGCGGGCATTCCATGTCCCCACGTTTACTTTCGCTTTCATTGAGGGAGAGAAGACACATCGGCCAATTGGCTTCTTGAAGTCTTTCACCAACTGGCATCATTTCGCCTCTCCGATTCCAGCGAGGAATAATTTTGGCGTAGTAAGCATACACTTATATAGCGTTAATGGTTGTATTACACCTTCGTTGGTTGGACCGAATTGATCACTCTCTGTTAGCATATGGGCTCCTGTGCGGATGCCTCGAGATTGCCTGTGTTCAAGTCCGAATCCCAGTGGGAACAACTTCACTCACTGACAGGCAGGTACATCCAGCTGACGAGCCTCATTTTGGACGAAGTGCGCATCCTGGGTTTCACTCCTAGCCACTAACCATCATTACTATACACTTGTATAGTTTCGGTGTGAGTGATTTACAAATAATCATGATAATTTTTAGTATGTCGAGTTGGTCATATTATGTGGCTTGAATATTCTAGTTTCCACAGGAAAGTACGGTGAGATTCTTCAGGATCAACTATGTATTCCGCAGACACATGATTTGATTATAAGTATGACCTGTCCGCTCAAATAACTAGACGCAATCCCTGTGGTTTGAACAATTCGATTATCTGAGCTGATAGGATTTGAGTATACGGATGTTAAGTTCCATATCAAGAGAGCTAAATGGCTGTCCCGTATTTAGGTCACCATGGTCGGCCTAGAAAACACTGTTGGTCATGGTGAGTGGCATACAACTGCTCATAACACCTAGTACTATATTTCATACAAGAAAGGATCCTGAGTAGATGTATGTTTGAAAGAATAAGGAAAGTTTGATTTCATGCTCCTAGTTGTTACAAAATCTTTTAGTCACAATAATGAATAGAAATCCAGGAAATTTCAGTACGAAAATTATGATAAGAAATTTGGAAAACCCATTCATCTTTAGTTTCAGCAGGAAGCAAATATTCATCAACCTTTAATCTAAGGGTGCTAATACACCAGAGATTACTACAAACAGACTTCAAGGCTCTCTAAAGATATTTCTTTTAGCCGCTTTGAAATTGAATTTCTTTTCTTCTAATGCAACTGAGATTGATAATACCTATGCGTGTTGATCCTCTAATCCAATAATTATTCAGAACTCTGTCAAATAAACCGTTAATTTTAATCCTAAAGATTAACGTGGTGTACAGATGACTTTCAAAAAGATTCAGGCCCATATAACCACTCGATATGTGTATTTTTCTAAGTGTAAAATAATGCACTGAAAGGTAGAGCTTGATAAAACTTTAACTAAATTGTAGTCCTTTCAGTGTGACGATGGGATATACCGTATACTGAAATCTATTTCATAAACTTGTTTTATTATGCACCACAGACTCGCGATAACCGTTTGGTGACTTTTTCTTTAAAGCATATAATTCTACATAACTTGATGCAAGAAAATGGTACTAGCTAGCTTGTTTATAAACTATGAGGGAAAAAATAAATGATAAAATTTTGTAATTATATTGATTTTAGCTATTCAAACAGTGTTGTCACAGATAAGCTCTTGAGATGCGCTGTTTGTGGCATGTCATTTATTTTAAGTCGATAAGTAGTTATATATTTACAGTTTTAAAGTGGATCTGTGACTTTTCCATCCAACCACAAGATTTCATCCCATATGATAGGAAACTTTTGTACTATTTTTCATGCTACTTATGAGTAGCATTCAAAATAAAAGTGAATGTTTCTTCTCAATTGAGAGTTGCAGCGTTTCTGCTAAAGAATTAATGCAGATACATTTAACTGAGTTCAAAAGAAGCAGAACCACACAGTCTACATCTAACTGCCAATCACCACCATGTATGTCAGTTACTTAGAACTTTCTCACAAACTGGTAAGAGTGGCTTGAAGGAAAGTTAAGCCGACTAACTAACCGCGTAGTATAAGAAAAGAATATTAGGCTAATTTTTGACTACTATTTCACCTACCTCATTAAAGGTTAAAACATCCTTCTCTAACAACACGCAAGCATGCAATTATAAAAGTTTTTAAGCTGATTGAACTTGATTTCTTCGCTGCTTCTGTAGGCTGATTTTCTGTGGGTTTTGTTTCACCTGTGTCATCCTTCTGCTATACATGTCTTCAGTAAGGATAAACTAAAATTATTAAGTTGTATGCCACTCCCTCCCCCTATTCCGTAAATATCGAGCAGTATGAACTGTCAACTGATAATTTCTCACAGTTTGTATCAGCTTTCTTCGTGTAAAAGTATTTGGGATTCATTCCCTGAATGCTTACTTTCTAGGTGATAGATTATCCCACCCTTACAGCTGGTGTCTAAAACGAACTGTTCTCCAATTCACCGTCAATAGTCACTCCTAAGGTCATGAAATGTAGGTCAGACTGTGTAAGAGAGATCAAATGAAAACATGTTCACTACTCGTGAAAATCTATTGACAAATATGTATGTAAACGAGTCTATTCTGAATTTCTTCATTGGAGAGTCAATTATTCTGGTCCTGAATTCACTACTGTCGGTGACATAAGTATTTTTGTGCAGCACGCATTCGCTGAAGTATCTCAACAGCTACATCCATCAGGAACCAATAAGCTGTTACATGAAATTTCTTAATCACATATGAAAGTAGAAACATTTTAGAAAAGAGAGCGAAGATATGCCGAAAAATATATTTTGGTTTCAGCTTCGAGGTAGGGTGTGGAAGAACTTTTACTTCGGTTGCAGATATGCAAAAGACTACCTACTTGTTAATTATTACTCCCCATGTTTCCTTAAATAGTGAATAGCTTTGACGCAATGCCTTATACTATGAAGTCGTAGGTTAATTATCTGTGTATCTCTTCACAAGGACGGACTGAACTTGTTTCAGACACCCGGTTAAACGGTCTGAATTCAAGATATAAAAAAACATGAGTTCGTGTCTCAAATGCACTTACTGTTGTGTCAGCTTACAGTATGTTAGATCAGTCTCGGTGTTTATAAAACGCCATAACACAGACACTTAACATTTCAGAAAAGTATTGGTAATATGAATGATTCTGAAATGATTTTAATAAATCAGTCAACACAATATTGATAGTTATACAAACTGATAATCCAGTGTTGGAACGCAGTAACACGAATACACTGTTAAAACTAGACTACTTCCACCACAGATGTATGCGGATGTAACACCCATTGAGTATTGAGGTTGAGGTAATATGTGGAGAACTGTGACGGTCAGTTAAAGTGTCAAAGGTTGTTTTCTAGTTGATTCTTCTGTTATCATTCTACTGAATAGTTCTCAGCGGTTATGTCTCAAAAACGACAAATGAAGTAAATACAAAATAGGTAGTAGTAGTAGCAGTTTTTGTACGAATAAAGAGCGTAATCCATGAGATTAGCCTTCCACTTCTTGAAAATATTGTCTCTACTCAACCTCTAAGTTCCTGTTTCATGTTTCCAGAATATTCATCCATTTATATTTCGAAATGAACTTTTAAATGATCCTTTCCAGTAATTAGGATGACCAAAAGTATTTAAAACCTAGCTAACCATAACCAACCTTTTACTCCAACGTTCCCTTCTCTTCGTGGTAACAGCAGGAATCGCCTCATAGTTTCTTCAACTTGGTACAATGCTAGACACTAATAACAAACGGCCTAAGATGGTGAATCACCATTCCTATTCTCCTAAAACCAAGCTGTCAATTTCACATTAGAAATCTTAACATACAGCAGTGAAGCCTTGGTGTGTTGGACTGGAAGATGATAACGTCTGGTATGTTTGGCGGAAGAGATAGCTAGCTATGATCTTGGTTGCAATTATTTTCCACATATAAGCTGTCTTAATACTGGGTACACCCTAGAAAGACTGAGAAAGAGTTTTTAATCTACATCAAACGCGTACCAAAAGCCAGCGGGTTTGCACAACCTCGTTTGAACTGATTGATGCAGGAACGATGGTTGCAGCCGGCTGTGATCACAAAAAGGAATATCACTTGGTATGGTGGAATTACTGTGTGAACAATGTTCAGGATATGTGAGGTACACTAGTCAAGGAAGGCAAGTCAATCAACGAGATTGTGAACCTCCACAACTTTGAGCATGCACAATGCATGTTCAAGCCACCTACTACTTCGATGTACGATGTTAACCAAAGTAGGACTGGGTTGGAAGAAGATTAGTATTGGCCACATCATGCCGTGGTATCACTCCATAAAATCTTTGACTGTTGGTAGCAGCTGTATAGGGTGGTGCAGATTACCTGGTTAAGGACTTCGAGAAAACAGAAATCAATCTTCGGAGACCCTTGATGATATTGCTGAAAGTCGGTCACAGTGGCATACATGAGATCATTGTTTGACGTCTTCAAAAGGTTGAACTTAAACTTTATCTCCATTCTTTCTCCTCCCGTATAAATTCACTTACGTCAACATCACTCGTTTTCCATCAACCTGCTCTTCTCATACTGCTCTGAGGTTATACTGTGGTTTTTTGTTTATCTATCAGTAATTACGAAATTTAACTAGGTTTGATTTTACTATGTCAGTACTCTAAGGATTTTTGCATTATTAAACCTCCAGGCATCCGCGTGGAAGCTCATCTGCCAGCAGAGAGATCAAGCAGTCCAACTAAGTATAGCAATGGGAAATCAAAACTGTCAATCAACAAAAAACTTTGTGGTTTTGCTACTGTATTTATTTACTGGCTAGTGTCGTAATACTGGTTTTATGTACTTTATGTCTTGTTGGTCTGTTAAGCTATTAGGATTTACGCATGCACGCACAGTATAGCACGTTTGGGTTCGAATACAATTATATTATCGGTGGACATTCAAAATTTCTTCAGTATTATTAACTATACTTTGATGAAACTTTTATTTAGGTAAATTTAAAGAGGTGAAGAAGGATGAATCACCATTTATTAAAGATTCTTCAAAATATACTTCAATAGACAAGCCAAATTATTTGTTCCAGTCCTATAGAACTTTGGTCGTAGTACAAATCTCCATCTCAACATTAATCATACTAACTGAAACACTTGATGATACTGGTTCTGATCTCGGAGTAGGTATCCATCCCCTTTAAGTTGCCCGTAGGCTTCAGTCACAACTGTCAAGAACCAAGATTCACAATCCAGAAAAAAATTCACACCTACTAACTGTCTCCAACCTATTACCTAATATCATTCATCCTGATCCTATTTCACATTTGGAGGAGGAGGAAGAAGAATAACATTGAGGCAACAAGAAGCAGAAGGCAATCATTGACTTTAGAATACATTTATTCAATTTATGAAGCACAATAAAACGCATCAATAGAGCATCCACATATACATACGTATGCAGCAAAAATGGGCATAAAACACAAGTGGAATCAAGGCATAGAAAAATTTATCTGTGTATGTATGGGGAGTGGGGGGTCGCATGTTCATTTGTTAGTCATTTTACGAAATAAAATACATGTTTATGTGTAACTTAGGGGGGAAAAAGTCTGCGAAGAATCAAGATTTCAGTCTGCTTCTACAAATCCACAGATGGATCATCGAAACAGCGATATGATGGAGGTGGCAACAGGGGAGATGTGGAAGAAACAAACAAATTGATTCATTCCCAAAAACTCGGAATTAAAGAATAATTAATTTTGGCATTTCTGTCTAACGTTAAAAATCTTTTTTACACAGAAAAAAGGAATGTTGCATACAATCAAATGCTTTTTTTTCTTGTGATTTTTGTGATCGTGATAATTATCAATAATAACACAAATATGAAAAATGCTCATTTAACAAGATTCGCATCTTTGGCTAAAGCATAAAATTTGGAGTTTTTATCCTTCAATAAAACCTTGGGACTATCTAGCTCCTTGACTTGACCTTCTTCAAGGACAAGAACACTGAATGGGAGGAAAGGAAAGATGAAATAAAAAAAACATGAAGTTCGTTTATTCATATAAAATGATTTTTAACAAAAAAAAATACCGGTAAAGTAAATGAAAAATGAGATCGCGACTGTAACCACATTACAGTACCGTTTAAAAGCATTTGAACATACGATTTCAGTAACTTATAACTCAGTGAACACGTGTAGACTCGATTCTTTATTCGTTGGCGTACAAGATTATGAACTACACTACATCATCACCAACACAATACCTGAACGTAATAAGGCAAGGATATCGTTCACATCCAGCATATTAGATTTGTTTATTTGATTTATAACACACAGTGATCTAGTGTTATTTAATATGAGCAATAATTTATCCTCGAAATGTCATCAAGTAAATAATACTGGATCACTGTGTGTTGTAAATCAAATAAACAAATCTAATATGGAATTAAATTCTACCACACTGCCCAAGTTTTACACCTACACACCCAGCATAGTTTCTTCTTGAGAGTTGGAGCGCCTAAATTACTAGGTTATTATTAGAGACTGGCGAACAAATCGTTGACGTTTAAAATTTTGGTATGCGCAAAACTAAAAGTAAATTACCTATTAACTGTGATGTTTACTCTCATGTGGTTATGTTTCCTTTAACTCAGACCTATAGCTTCCTGCCCCCCCCTCCTACAATCAACCATGCAACACCAAAGATCTTACTTAATTGCAATGATAAAGGATTCAGTTCTGAAGTTTGATCCGGAGCAGGACCTTCGCCTAAGGAAGTCACCGACAAACTCATTATACACAACATTTTCGATGCCACCACTGTTTTAAAAATCTGTTAATGAAGTCGTTAAGAAGTGGGAAAATATATCATCAGGTTTTAAAAAGTGCAAAACATCTATATTTATACATTTTTTTTATATTGGCAATTATGTGTTTATATTAGGTGAACCATAAGATGCCTTCGTCTCAGGCTACTAATCAATCATCGAGAACATTTATACACAACTTTAAGGCAGTTCATGTTACCTAGAAAACATTCAACGCATGATCCAACGCCACACTCAAAAGTCTTAAAATCCTAGGTCTGTTATCTATGAGATTACTAAAAATATAGTTTGATGTAGGAAATCCATTCATAATCAAAAGTTGAGTTTTACTAGCGATAATCTTTTCTGCATACCATTGTAAGTAGAGGACAAGATAATGACGATGATAACTACATGGTATTGTTTACCAGCGGCGAAACTACGAGGTGAATAATTTAAATCTGGATCTTTGATAAACCTTCATATATTTGTTCTGTCTCAGCTCTCATACCGATTTCATTCAACTTCCATTCACTTCCCCTTTTTGCACTAAAGCGGTTAAATTTTCCAACTTGAACTGATACGCCTCTGCGTACGGTTCCATTTAGACCCAGTATACATAAAGTTTTAAGCTAGAAATTAACTTCTAAAAGTGCTAAGTTGTGCAAATTTTGATAACAAAAATATTTTATTGGCAAAACTAATTAAAACAGGCAATATCGAGGCATCCGCATAGGAGCCCATATGCCAACGGAGACTGATCAATTAGGTTCAACCAACGACGGTGTAATACAAGCAATAACACTGAAACTATACCCGTCGCACAAGAAGTGGCTATCGTGGCTCAGTATTGTAGTGGATAACGCTCTCATGTTTCAAGCGATCGCTCCCGAGTCCGAATCCTTCAGCTAGTCAAAACAAATCAAGGTGCATCGTGATGGTAACCACATTCCAAAATAATAGAATTCACTCAGTTATTAGGACTAAACAAAATGAATTTGGTTACTTTGAAAAATATTCAGATAATACAGGTAGATAGTAAAGGAATACTTCATTCAGTCAAAGACTTTTTCATTGCCGTTACTTTCACTCAGATCACAAATCCCCTCTACTGATGAGCACCAACTACTACAAAACCTTAGCTATGTGAAACCTTCTGTTAAATAACAGCAAGTGTACCGGAATGTTTTTTCCTACTTAGTATAGTGAATAAAATTTAGCCAGAAATTAGGATACATCGGTTGCTATTCAGTTATCGATTCCTTTAGGCTTCAAATGAGAGATGGTTGCTTAAATGCTGGTGCTCGTCAGTTGAACGTTTTAATTAGATTGGAAATTAAACGTCTCAGTTTACTATGTAACCAAAAACTTGTCATGCAAAGGCTCTTCCAGCATGTGAAAACTTTTAAAGACCTCACTAGTAGTAAACACCTTAGTAAAGAATCAAATGTCGACGTCTGCGCATTGAACAAACTGTTTATACACCAACCCATATGTCCCATCCCACTTTGTCAAAGTATGTCCAATGAAGAATGTTGTCTAAAGTTCACTGAGAAAGATATTTTCAAAAGTCTCAAATTCCTGAACCCTTCTCACAGTTCACGTCTGGACTGTATGTCAAGCTTCGTATTCACAAAGTGTGCTGATACTTTATGCTATCCATTAACTAACATGTTCAGTAGGTCATTTTTAGAAAACACCATACCAGCTGCCTTGGAAAGATATCAAGACAGTCCCCATACCTAAGTCAGGGACTCCAGGCTAATGTTCGAAATTCCGTCCGATTGCAGTTACATCTCCGTTCTTGAAAATAATGGAGATGCTAATAATACTTGTGCTCAAATTTTCATAGAAGGCTTTCGGAGACCCTAATCAATTTGCATACAAAAGTAGAAGAAACACTTTGGATGCCACCACTCTCTTATATCCCGATATTACTTATAGTCCTGATAAAAATGCGAAGTATGAAAGGTGTGCCTTTCTAGACTATACTTCGGCATTTGACTCTGTCTCAAGACCCCTTTGCTGGGCAAGCTAACCGGGAGAAATACTGAGTCTAGGATAATCAACTGGCTCCATTCCTATTTCTCTGAGAGTAAACAACATACTATTCACAGAGGGAAGCACTCCACCTCATTGGTTGATGTGACTGGTGTTCCCAAGGAGCTGTCCTTTCCCCCTATTTTTTCTCTTTCTTTATGCATGACTTACAATCTTTAGATAGTATCAATTTCATCGAATATGCTAACCTGACAGTTTCCATGCCTACCTCTTCAACAGATTATTTCCAACTGAAGGATTTCCTACCTACTTTTAGAGGATGGTTCTCTGTGAATGATCTTATGCTTAATTCTTCAAAATATTAGACGATAAACTTTAGTTTTAGACGTGAACATAACTTGTGTAAACTGCTTAGTTCTCATGATTCCTGTTCTATTGGCAGTTGCGCATCAGAGAATGTTACAAGTGTGGTTTATCTCGCCATGCGCTTTCCTTCGGACCTTTCATGGTCCTACCATATCTTACAAATTTCCTGGAGGATTTTCCGCCTAACTTTCTATTTTAGGAAACTTAGAGTATCTGCTACTACTCAGCCTCTCCTCTTATGTTTTATAAACCCCTGCACCTTGCCTGTCCGCCCTATTGTCCTCCTTTATTTTTTCCCGCGTTGTTGAAAGAAATACTATTCTATGCTGCGCATAGCCTTGAAGATTGTTAGCAGATTAGTGGTGTACCTCTAAACCTTCTTGTTAAAACAGTTGTCGTCAAACATACTAACTCATTTAAACATCAGGCAGGAGTTATTTTATCAGATGACTAGTATCCTCTTTGCGTGTCGGTCATCTGGAAAAACAAAGAGCAAGCACATAAGACTTCATGCACGCATTACAAAATATAAAATCTCTACAATACCGTATTTAACTGGTCTGCTGTGCGATGAAGAAAGCATTAGAAATGAACTAATAAATCAACTTCTGTTTTCGAAAGTGAACTAATTGATGATGAGCATGTTACTATTTATGTATTATGAACCTAATTACTAATGTGATTGTTTATCTGAATTAACTGTACATTTTCAAGAAAGTTGTAGACAGAGTGAATATTCTTATCCTTTTTATATAATTTATACTTATTTCATTTTGCTATATATGCATGCACACTGTCTTTATCCAATTGATGCCATATGACATGCTGAAAATTCTGTAGAGTATTCCCGAAATGGTTTTCGGAATAAAGCCACTATTATTATTATTATTATTATTATTATTATTATTATTATTATTATTATTATTATTATTATTATTAACAAGTGGAATCAGCTAGGGGAAAAGAGTTTGAATATATGAACTTGATGGCTACAGGTAAGCGCCAAAATCACTGGGTCACTCTTCATCACGAAAATTATTTAGTGGGTTATCATCCAACTGTTTTTTCCATCTGTGGTTAACTAGTTTTACTCTGCACCAAAGGAACGGTAACCACGTGAAAATGATTTTACTTTGTGAATGGTTGACAATTTATCACGTTTATTAGTCTTGTCATCTAATACCAAACCGAGGATGGATAACATTTACTTCATTATAATAAAGTTAGAATAAATCAATATTTTACCACAATAAAAATACTTTTACTATTTATACTAGGCTCTAGATAGTTCAGCTAGCTGAAACAACTGGTTAGTGTGAACTAGAAGTCGACTAATTACTTAATTTTGATGATGGAAATCTTATTAGTGACAAACGTCTACTTATAAATATTTAAGTAGTACTTCCAATGTTTGATAATTTTATCGCATACACGATACGACAGAATAATGTATTTTAAGGTTGATGGAGATTTTATGTTTGAGGTAGGATTCACCGTTATCGATAGTTCTCTAACTGATATCAGTTCATGATTAGTGCTACCTTAAACAATAGGATAAAATGATGCGTAAATGTGAATGTAGTAAAAACTTACCGATCATAATCCAGTACAGTATTCAATCGGTGAGCAATAGTCAATACAGTACATGATGAAAACTCTCTACGAATAGTTTCTTGAATTAAATTATCTGTATTCATATCGACAGCAGCTGTAGCTTCATCTAGTACAAGAATTGATGTATGCCGAAGTAGAGCTCTTGCAAGACAGACTAGCTGTCGCTGACCAAGACTATGATTGTTTGTTTGTTCAAAAAAGACAGAATCAGTTAAACTGATTATTACAGAAATATGTACTTTGTTTACTTTTTAATGAATCAGCAGCTGAATGCAATTTAGGTAGTTTAAGAAGTAGACTACTAACAATCGACCTGTGAACATATCATTTGACGTCAGCCACTGGCATTTTGTATTATTTCACTAGTCTTGACGAACGAAATTGCGTTTTTCTCAAAACCTCAAATACTAATAGTAATCAGACTGACAATAGTTTCGTGTTCTTCTAGCCTGCTTTTTGATACTGAATATCTTTCATTATCAAGCTTTGTTTGTAAAATCATCAACACTAATTTCAAGGAATAGTGAGGCCACTCTAATAGGAAGTTGGTGCTGATGATTCCACCATTCCAAGTAGGGAAAAAAGTCCATGATCAAATATCACAGCTCAGGAAATAAAAAAAATTAACATCTTAATTTTGAGCTATTAATCATCTCCATTATCAAAGTAAATGCTTTGATGGTTTAATGCTATTAATAGACAAAATGAAGTCAAAGAAAGGGAAACTTAAGTCATCAGGTAGATAAATACTGTTAAACAGCTGATAACAGTAATTTTTTACTATCAAGTAGAAATTTACTGACTTGATGGAGAACGTTAGGATGTATAATTCAGCTGCTGGGCATTGACGACATTACTACACACAAGGGATTCATAGAAAAAGCTCTAAGTTCAAATAGAGACAGATTTTCACCTATTGTACAGCTAGCTTACTGTCAATATATATGCGAATAGCCTGGTTACTACGATACATGCACTGCAAAGGCTGTAGATCTCATGTTGGAGATATAGGCAAAGTCAATATTGGGTGACTAAAACAAACTAAGACATACGATAAGGGTAAAGTGAAGTTTACAAAATATTATGTTGCGTAATCACTTGGGTTGATTCTTGTACACAATTAATAATATACCTTTATCAATTCCCTTTTGAAAAAGTAGAATACTTTTCTAAAACCTGCTACATGCGACAGACTCTGAATAAATTTCAAAATAATAACCTTTTTCAATGGTAAAATAATGCACTTGTGTACTCAAGAGCCTGAGTAATTACTTAAAGCCATATCTTAAGTATGAGATGCCAGAAAAAAACCACTCAGTAGCATACCCAAAACAATGTTTTACTACTGAGAGTCCCATACTAGGACGAAACAGATGTCCAGTGTTCCAGGTTCCATATACCTCCAACTGATGTCAGTTCATAGTGAATACCAACTTGAAATCAATAAATTCCCAAAAAACCCCAAACTGAAAGTCACAGTTAGTTAATGAAGTGAATGTGAAATTCATTTGAAAATTGTCAAATTTAAGCTGAGTTTCTATGTATGAACTGATTTGTTCATGGCTGAAATGCATCTTTCAAAAATGAAGCATTACCCTAATGTTTATAATAGATGTGTCAAGTCGTTGAAGAGTATACTGCTGTAAGATAAGCGTTAGGTAATTATTGCGATGGGTGAGACACATTGTCGTTTTGTTCACTGTTCCATAACTGATACGTCGTAGTACATGATAGATAGTGTGTGTGGACATGACCAATCTAAAATATGAAATCAATGAGCAGCAATACCTTATCAATCTTGGTTAGCTGAAGTGTACAGTCGACCGGCTTATCCAGAACCAGACGTAACAATACTATTAACAGTGCAGTCTCATTTTCAACAGTGTTTGTGGAGTTGAACAGGTTAAATCTTGTGACCTGAGTACTTAGACCCATGATGAGGTTATGATACGAATTTGTTATTATCTTTCATCTACTTATGAAATCCTCATTTATAAATAACCATCCCATGATAAATCATCTACTTATATCTTACTGGTTAGGAGACTATTAAACTTTAAAGTAATAAATTGTATTTTGAACTATGCTCAAGGAAAAGCACTACATTTATAATAAAAGAAACAAGAAACATATACATTTAAACCCAACATTCAGAAAAAATCCTGATCACTAGAATTATGACTTCTTTTCTTTATGATGTCTTTTTCATTGGTATGCAGATGGCAAAAAGCCGGAATAGTGGTGAAGAGATAAATCGGCCAAATGCAATACCTATTGAATAGAAGCTGCGATAATTCAGGCTTAACTAGGCAAGGTGATTAATAGTGGATCTTGCAAAAAGTTAGCCACTTGTCAAAATGATCGCAATAGTACAGTAAGAGTAAGTGAGCAGAAATGCGTCGTTAGTAATTTAAACTAAAAGCGATATAACAGGAAGCAGGATGTTGAAAATGACCGGAAGTTCGGAGAATTCAAAGAGCGGATACATTTACATTAGTATGAATAATTTTGAGTCACAGCGCCAAGAGCTTCCAACCACTGGTTCCTAAAATCTTGATAACCATACACCTGTGACTTACACGGCTAATGTCAAAAACCCAAAACATCATATAAACGCACACTAAGTGAATAGGCGCAAACTAGCGTATGTCTACGGAAAAGGTAACAGTAATGATAAAAAACACTGGTATTCCTCATGTCATTGTTTACATCACATAATTTTAGACAAAGAGAAGGTAGAAGGAAACAACATTAAAATGTGATTACACTGCTAATGGTATCCATGTTATTATGAAACACGAGCATGAGCACACGAAAAGGTACACGAATAAAACCATGGCCTATTTTCTGACAGCGACAAACAAAGTCCAAGCAGCAATAACAAACAATGAAAAAGCACCCACAAAACACATGGTTAAATGTTTCTTTTTGCATTTTTCCATGTGGTGAGTAGAGTAATGGTGAGTAGGCGGGAGGGGAGGGGGTACAGTAATCAACATTCTTTATATAAACATTTAATTACATTCTACAGTAACCTCGCCTGGTTAACTAGTTCACTAGTTACTAGCCGGTTCTAAGCCCGGGTAAAGAGAGAAGGTTGGGCATAGGCCTAGCAACCCTACCCCGGAAAACCAATCCAACCGCTAAACAAACTTCAAAGAACAAACAAAATTGTTCCTCGCTAGAATCGGAGAGGCGAAATGACGCCGGTTGGTGAAAGCCTTCGGGAAGCCAATTGGTTGATGTGTCTTCTCTCCCTCGATGAAAGAGAAAGTAAACATGGGGACATGGAATGTTTGCACCATGTTTGAACACAGCAAGGCAGCCCAGATTGCAAACGAGATGAGAAGGTATCACAGTGAAGTGCTTGGAATTTGCGAAAGAGGATGGAATGGGAGTGGACTCTCTAAACTGTCAACTGGAGAATCAATAATCTACTCCGACATTGTCACCCAGACGACAACAACGAGCACACTGAGGGAGTGGCTATCGTGATGTCTCGAACAGCATCGAATGCTCTCATGCAGTGGGAACCAATCTCCTCCTGTTGGATCATGACAGCGAGGTTCAACTCAAAAGGAAGGAAGGTCACAATCATACAATGCTATACTATGCACCTACAATTAATGCAGATGAAGATAAGAAGGAGGAATTCTACAGACAACTTCAATCAACACTGGACAAGACTTCAGTTGGCGATATCAAAATTCTAATGAGTGAAGTGACATGAATGCCAAACTGGGAGGGGACAACACAGGAAGAGAACTAACCATGGACTGAGAAGCGCTAGATGAAATGATAGACGAGAAAGGAGAATTGTTTGCAGAATTCTGTGCATTCAACGATTTGGTGATTGGAGTCAGGCAGTGTGTTCAAGCACAAGGATATCCACAAAGCGACATGGATTTCACCAGATGGACACACTAAAAATCAGATCGACTTTATCTCAATGTTAAGGAAGTGGAGACGCAGTCAGCTTACTTGACACAAGGTCAAGCAAGAAGAGGAGCAGATGTAGGTTCACACCACTCACTGTCTAATGCAAGGAACCTTCCAAAAAATCAAGTTGAAAGCCTTCAAGAAAGCTGGTAATAGACCGTAGTTTAAGTACAACACCCACAAACTGAAGGACGAAACTACAAAGGAGATCTTCACGTCAGCCATCAAGACAAAATGGGAGATATCGAGTAACATCCCTGAAGAAACCTGTGTGGAAGAACACTGGAAGTCTTTGAAAGAGATGTGGAAGGAAACCTGCATAACCGTATTAGGAAGGAAGAAGAAAGAAGAGAAGGAATGGATCTCGACGGATACCTGGAAGCTGATAGAGGAGTGAGAGGAGGATGGTGAAGCAGAAGATAAACCAGTTCAAGGATGATCAACGAAAAGAGGAACTGAGCACAATGTATAAAACACTGGACAAAGAAGTTAAGAAGAGTGGGTGCGAAGACAAAAGACCTACTACGACACATTGGCAAGTGAAGCAGAACAGGCTGCAGGTAGGAGAGACTTGACAACATTGTCTCAAATAACCAGGTTGCGATCTGGGAAGAGATCAACACAGATGAAACCAATAAAAGATGATGACGGAAATCTCATTACCAAAGAAGAGAAACAAAGGAAACGATGGGCCGACCACTTCAAGAAGCTCTTGAATCGACCACCATCACTACCTACAGTTCGTCCAAAAGTACCACCTCCAGCCACAGAACTACAAGTGAACACAAGCTCTCAAACGAAAGTCGAAGTCCTGAACGCCATAAAGCTACTGAAATGTGGGAAAGCAGCAGGACCAGATGGGATCCCGCCAGAAGCACTGAGAACAGACTCAGAGACAACAGCGGACATGCTTACACCACTATTGAAGAAGGTCTGGAAGGAAGAGAAGGTACCTGGAGATTGGAAGAAGGGTTACCTTGTCAAACTGCCGAAGAAGGGAGACCTCAGTGTTTGCAAGAATTGGCGAGGAATCACTCTCCCGTCCACCCAAAACAAGCAAAATATTAAGTCGCATCATCCTGGAGAGGCTTAAAGATGCACTTGATTCAAAACTACGACCGGAACAGGCTGGATTCAGGAAGTACAAATCATGTGCAGACCAAATTGCAACGCCACACTTCGCATCATCATAGAACAGAGTATAGAATGACAGTCAACTCTACACCTCAACTTTATCGACTTTGAGAAGGCCTTTGACAGCGTCAACCGAGAGGTAATTTGGAAACTGCTTCATTACTACAGAGTACCGCAAACCTTTATCCGCCTCATTTAACAACTATATGAAGACGTCACATGCCAAGTAATTCACAATGGGAAGCTCAGTGAAGTGAAGTGAAGACAGGAGTGAAACAAGGCTGTCTACTATCACCCATGATATTCCTGATTGAAGTGGACTGGATCATGCAACAAACAGTGTGGAGCGAGAAGAGGGGGATACGCTGGACCGGGGAAAAGAACTTAGAAGACTTGGATTTCTCCAATGACTTGTGTCTAATGTTACATATACTTGAATATCTACAGGCGAGAACTAACAAGTTGACAGAATAGGAGAGGCAGCGAAGACAGGACTTCCTTCTGGTGAACGTAAAGAAGACAGAGGTGATGAAGATACCCAACCAACAACAACAAACTCCAACCACAATCAACGGGAGAAACTTAAAGGAAGTAACCTCCTTCACCTATCTAGAAAGCACTGTTTCAACTACAGGTGGCACAGATGAGGACGTCAAAGTCAGCCAGGATCGGGAAAGCAAGACAGGCGTTCATTAACCTGAAATCAGTGTGGAGATTTTCTGCACTCAGCATAAAGAGTGAACAACATCCGGATTTTCAACACCAACGTCAAGTCAGTGCTTCCATGTGATGGTTCAGAGACTTGGTGTGGTATGGAAGGGATTTCCAACAAACTACAGACATTCATCAACAACTGCCTACGCTGTTTCGATACTGAAGATCAGATGGCCAGAATAATGAGAATAAGCAACAAGGAACTTTGGCTGGCAACGAAGCAAGGAAGCAAGAGGCTATCGCTGAACAGATATGCAGAAGGAAGTGAGATGGATTGGGCATACACTGAGAAGGCGGACTGGAGACATCACGCACCAGGACCTGGCCCTCGAATGGAACCCCGATGGGAAGCGACGAGTTGGGCGTATGAGGCGAGGGTGACATGGAGGAGATCGTGCGAGGAAGAAATGAGAGCTTGTGGGCTATCGTGGAGCCAGGCTCAAAAGATTTCAGAGAAGAGAGTGCACTGGAGACGTGCTACTGAAGTTCCATGTTCCATTAGGAACCCAAGGGACAAATAATAATAATAATAATAATAATAATAATAATAATAATAATAATAATAATAATAATAATAATAATAATAATAATACATTCTACAGTGAATCTGCGTTAAGGAAATAAACGTTGTCTCTCTCTCACACATACACACAAACACATCCGCCGACAACAACGATGCGCAAAAATACGTATACCTACACAAGTATATGAAACACAGACTAGCGTATGTCTGTCGACGAGACAATAGTGATAGCACAAATAGGCGAATATAACCATATTACCATCGACTGACAAATTTCTAATTCAGATATACAGATACAGGCAGTAAGTGTAAAGGAAACAAAACTAAAATAAACCGTGGAAAACGATTCGAAGTTATTGTCATGATATAGATGGACGATTGAACAGTATGTCAGGTGGTGAAATTGGTTATCGTTGCTCTTCTGTTGGAATGTCAATAGTTGATGTTAACGATTCCAGTCATCAAAGCCGTAGCGATTAAAGATGCATTAGATTAGGTTAGTTTTAGTCAGCATTATTAATTGTGATAATAATAGCTTTAAATTTTGAGGGAGTTGTGGAGATTTGGAAATATTTCAAGTTGTTATTCATCGTAGACTGACATCAGTTGAAGGAACAAAGGAAACAGCTGTCCATTGCTTCCAGGTTTCATTTGTTCCTCCAACTGATGCCAGTCTACGATGAATAACAACTTGAAATAATAGCTTTATTTTGAACATCAGTTTTCGTATACAATACAGACTTTTCAGTATGTAATACTGTAAAAATAATTTATTCCACCTACGACTTTCCCAAAACAAAGTAATAACAACAATACAAAGATTCCTAATGAATAGATAACGGTAATCAGCATTAGTTATTGATTCATTTGAAAATTAATTTTGCTTTTGACACTTCCCATTTCAAATAGAATTGCAAGCTAAATAAGGGTATGGTAGAGTTTCTTTCTATATTTAGTTGTACATCCATAAAGCCTTATTTACCTGCTCCTAGTAATACTCAGGGACTGAGAAGTAGAAAGTTGTCAATAAGAGAATCTTAATCATTTCATAAGACATCTACTGTCAGTCGTCTAGAGGAATTAAAATGTTTCCCATAGTAACGTACATACTAAGAGTCAGAGATCTACCACTGATCCTCCTGACAGTCATCAAAGTAGTCTTCATACTTCGATTGTCAATCCAAAAGTTTATCTATTCAGTTAATATGGGAGGGTGGGGGGGAGCACAAATATTTTAATGTATTGCAAATTAATAGGTGAACTAGTATTCTTCAAGATTTGGTTACCTACTGCAAAAACTTTCAGCCTATCACTTTAAACTCGATGTTATGTAGCAGAGGTTAGCTTGTACATACTCATCATTAGTAGTGGGCCAAATCGACTAAAAACACCACGAAGAATGAATTTACACAGCCTCCTTGAAAGAAAATGAACTACAACAAAGGTCTTTTTTTACACCTTACTTGAGTGTGTATGAGTCAGTCAGTCGGTTGAATAAATTCTTTTTTACTTACTATGAACAACAAATATGAACTGATTATTATAGGAAAAGGATGAAGGACAGTTCTGAAATGGTGGAGAATATTTGTAGCTGAGGTGGATGGTTTTGGTATTGTGTTCCCTGTGCTGCGCTGTTTAATCGTGGAGGTTTCATAGTCTTGCTAGACGACATCATCAGCACTAACTTCAGTGTGAAGTGAGGTGTCAGTATCTCTCCGTGAGTGATTCAGTAGCTTGATCTGACCAACTGGTTTGTGATTAGTTACTTCCCTTGACTGTTGTGTCACTGACTATACAGATTTTCCTGTTGGCTGTCCCTCTGTTTAACCTCTGACCTTTCTGTCGTTTATCATTTTCCTCATTGGTTGACAGACTGGGTCTGTGTCTACACATCTGTTAATTGGTGACTGGCCTGAATGCCAGGTCTCTAGGAATTCCCTGATATTCTTTGTGCCTCCTCTGCCTAAAGAAGATAACCAGAATACCATTTACAAAATCAACTGTAATAACTGTGATCAACAAAATATTGGGCAAAGTGGTCACCCTCATCGACTTCGTCTACACAAACACTAATTGGCTATTAAACGTCACGACATTTCATCACTCATTTCAAGTGGATAATTATGGACGTGAATTAAGTTTTCACAATGTAAAAATCTTGGACAGAGGAAATACAAAGAATATCAGGGAATTCCTAGAAGCCTGGCATTCAGGTCAGTCAGCAATCAATAGATGTATAGACATAGACCCAGTCTATCAACCAGTGAGAAAAATGACAGAAGACAGAAGTGTTAGAGGTCAAACAGAGGGACAGCCAGCAGGAAAGCTCCACGATTAAAAGCCCAGCTCAGGGAACACAATACAACCAAGAAGGGCAGTTCTTTCTACAAAAAAGATACAAATTAGGGAGAAAAAGGAAACCAGTTATAGAGAAACAAATGGCCTGTAGATTGATAACAAACCCTGCTCATAATTGGATCTGAACACTGAATTTGTCAGTCTTGTAAGAATTTCTTCAATTAATATGACATACTTTCTTCAGGTATTTGTTTTTGAAACTATGCCTAATATTCCTCTATAATATACATCTTACTAAAAATAATCTTCACAATCTTACTGACTGATGACATAGTCATCAACTTCGCAAAATTGTACTGTTTTTAATTTTGAGGTAGTCAAAATGGAACATTAATTAATACGACTCATACGCTTTACTGGGATCCTCTCCTTGATCCTTTCGTACACAATCCATCGTATCAAGGAACCTCTATTTGAACTTCATGCATCAGTCAGCATACAAACTCGAATTTCTTGACACAGAAGAGCAAGCTTTCCTAGTAAACATGTATTTCTTGAAGAAGTCAAACAATGTCAAACTTTAGTGTATTTATTGATCATGCCAACATACCATAAGCACAGAGTAAAAATGAGCAGTGAATATCAGGACTACGTCAGCCGTTGTAAGTCCACATGACCAGCAACACCTATTATCAGCAATTCCAATTCAGAATAAAGTTTTGTCAGAAAACCTGCAATCAAAAGTTTCTGATAATCTTCTTGTATGAAGAGTTTGAATGAAATATATGCTTTATCTTTAAAGATCACGTAGAAAGTTTCAATTGATCAAGTTTTCCTCTTCCAACAGGTGTCATTTGTAGACATATCCAAAGAAGAACTAATAATTTCAGGGAAACTATTTTACCTAAAACAATGATTGCATGATATTGTGATGATTCTCCATATCACTTCCTGTTATTGCATACCAGCGGTATGCTGTAATCCTCAAACGTACAGTGTGTCTACAATTAACAACTGGAATACTCCACTGAGCTTACCACCAGAATATCTGTCTACACAAAACCAACTGCCGAATGCACGAATGCTACTGAAACATTCAAAAAACCCACCTAGAACATTAATGAAGTATAATATGTGTGCATGTAATAACTGAAAAAAAGGCGGCCAGTTACTTTGTTAAAGTGGGTTCATCCTCTGGATCCCAGCCAAATACTCCACGTTCAATTACTGCAGCTACACCAGGTGTATCTTCTTTTGAGTAGGACTCTAAATCAAGTTCTGTGTGAGCCAAGAATCTAGTTAAACGTCCAACAGAAACGTAACACTGAAACGGAATAACAAGAATCCCATGAAATTATAGAAACGAACTGATTAATTTGAATTGACCTTCGTACTTAAACAGTAGATCGTATTCATCACTTGTTGTTAAGACTGACCTCGTTGAAAACTTGGAAATACATGTGATGAAACTATTTGAGGCAGATAGTGAAACAGCTGATAAAGTATCCAGAAAACCTTTGTGAAGTATCTGTTGTACTCAAGATAACTCTGACAGAAATGAACTATTGCACAGCTGTGATAGCAGACGAGACGCTAGCTGGTAAGAACTTACTATCTGAAGGGGGCCATTATTCTGTTGTTTATTGACTACTTGTCTTCCTATGAGCAGTTTGAAGTTTAGGAATTATAGAACCAACTTATTTTTATACAATCAAAGATTTAATTCGTTATACACACATATAAAACTCAGTTAACAGTTTGTTGGTTCTGATGTTTACCCAGTCATGTTTCAAAGAAAGCAACTAATGAGTACAATAAGTGAATTACTTTAGGCCACTGGAAATAAGTATTCATTTGACCAGAAGTCGACTCAGTATTCCCATATAAGAAGCCGTACATCGTCACAAATAATAGTTGAAATCACTTGCTAGTTACTGGGAGATGAAAGTTGATATGAAGTAGACCATACTTAACGCCAAGTCAAAATTCACTTTTATAGAAATTTTGGGTGAAAATTGGATGTTTCGTTATATCTAGCGAATTTCATATCTCTAAAATCCATGGATTTCCTTAAGATTGAGGAAACACCTTGCTGATGGACTCTAGTAAGTACGACAGCTGGGGCAAATTGCTGCTGATTAACTCCTAATATACAGTAAGTTCTCCATCACAAAGTTGTTCGGATAACGAATACATTGATGCAGGCCTACAGTATGTACACGAATTGGTCACTAGGTGGTAGATGTCGGTTACTTAGTGATTGCAGTGTAAATCTGATCGATTGGCTTCTGTCAGGACGTGAGATTTGATAGCTACTTGATGGTTATTATACTGTGATCAACTCGGATACACAAATAAAATATCAAGTATTGTCTTTTGTCTGTTTACCTCGTAACACATGAAATCAACTTAACATCACTAAACATCCATCTGAATAAATAAAGATAATGGTAATGATGGGTAGTGGTTAGCAGTGGAATCCAAGATATGCGTTTCGTTCTATTTCGAACTCGTCGGGTGGATGTAACTGCCATTCAGTGAGTGATGTTGTTTCCACTAATACTCAAAATCGGAACCGGTCGCTTCAAACGCCATAATGTTATCCACCAGGCAACTGAGACACGAAAGCCGCTTCTTACGCGATGAGTATAGTTTTTATGTTGTAGCTTGCATTATCCCATCGTTGATTGGGATGAATTGATAGGTCTCTATCCATCATTACCATAAAACTGAGACGACAACCAATATCGAGGCATCCGAGCAGGAGCCCGTATACCAACAGAAACTGATCAGTTCAGTTCAGTCAACGATGGGAAAATACAAGCAACAACATTGAAAACAGAGATTAATTTTGCCAGCAGTATCATTGTGAACTAAATAGACTAACAATCTGTGAGTTACCCATTCGTATGTGTAATAGTATTTTTTTTATTGTAATGTAATTAGAATGCATACTTTTGCACATCACCCGCTATCCATTTCATGTATAATGAAACAATCCAAATGAATAGAAGAAGAAAGAGGAAGAAAAAAAAGAAGCGGAACATTAGCAGAAAAACAAAAGAAGTGAAGAATAACGAAATAGGAAAAGATATTCACAATACAAAGAAAGCATTGTTACATCAACTATTCTTTGACAGTAAATTATGAGGATCAATTGTAGCTGGTCAGTGAAGCAGAGGTGCAATTGATTCAAGTAGGGAAACAGATAAGAAAACATGTGTAACAATATTAAAAATATTACAAAGTGACTAAGAAATTGACGTGAATTAATAGGCATTGAAACTGGTCAAGCATAAATATCATTTGAAATTGGTACCACTAGTGACAGTTGTTTAGCTATTAGAGTTTCAGTTCATCTAATATAACTTCAAGATGAAATTATGCTTCACCAATGGGCTGGTTACTCCATATAACGTTTTGTGTCGGTCATTTTGATCAAAGTTGATTTTTCTTGACTTCATTATTGGTCACTATCAACCTATTAGTAATTATTTAAGAGGCATTTGTGCTGAAGATTATTTGGAAAGTGAAGTTAGGAATAAATGAATGACACCTGAACAACTGTTGGAATAACCAACTAGGTCTCTTCATTTCGGTCAGATATATCGGTTTTACACAAATTAAAAATAAATTGGCAATTTTGGTAGTTTTCTAGAGTAGTTTTTAAAGTACGTCAGATAAACCGGTTGAAAATAAATACTATTGACTACGAAAAAAGGGGCAACTTTAAAGGTCACTATAGAAATAACCAGTTAGGTTTCTCCATTTTAGCTGAATAGGCAAATTTTTTTTAAAGTATAGAAGTGTGATTGGTTATTTCAGCTGTTGCTACGGTGGCCTTTAAAGTCACTCGACAAAAGCTAATGACCAAACGTGAAGTGAACTGACATCCTAGTATCATATTTGGTGTTGAGTATAAAGTAGATAAATCGAACAGACTCAATAGGATTTGGCGCAACAAGGTGAAGACTCAAACCTGTGATGGAATATGAAGTATTTTGCTCACTGAGTAGTATCTCAGTACTTCTTCCATATTCAGCGCCATCATTAGGCAAAGCAGGTTAACCTATGAAGTCGACTATACAAGCATTCAGGACTAAATAACATCACAGAGGCTGAATTGATCTGTTTAATCCACACCAATTATAAATCACTTACAACTTAAACAAATGAATAGTGACTTGTCTAACAATAGCACTGCGTGATATAGGTCCGGATATCTGATAAGAAAACGATTTCCTCACTGTTTAACAAAGGCCTTAGTGATAAGTACCGATGAGCAGAAAATTGAGATTGAGCAGAACTTCCTGCTGATTGTCATCAGCAAACTAACAGATATCTTTATAAAACAGCCGTGAAAGATCGACCAGTTACTTCGTTCCGCCTAGCAATAAATGCATATCATTGGGTATATGTAAACATATATTAGATGCAAGACTAACGAATGGAAAAAGGTTGCAAACAAGTGATACAACACCAGTAATGATCATATTAACTTACTTGTGCTAAACTGCTTATAATCATAGGGAACATGAATAAGGGAAATCGAAGGATATTAAATAATGATAATGAGACAAATGCTTTCTGTGCATCAAGAATATTCTTCTCAGAAGTCAGTATATATACTCCAAAACTGGAAATAGCAACCTAAAAGTGGATAAAAATTGCAGAAGAAAGACAAGAAAATAAGTGAACTGACAACTGATTATACATATAGTAAATTGCAGTGATGCAATATGTAAGAACGAAACTGCAAATGTGGCTTATCGGTGTGAACATTCAACTTTTAGGAAGTAGGTTCTGGAGGTTAGAGTATCGCTTCATCTTCTTCAGCTTCAGTAATTCACAAGTACCACACAATACCTGGTAGATAAACTTATATTTTGTTGAGTTTCACCCTTATTATACACATCGAAAAATCTTTTTACACTTAAAAGCTTATTAATCTCAATCGGAAATATTAGCTGTGTAAGATTAGTCACATAAAAGGAATTAAGAAAGGTGTAAAGACCAGTAAATCACAACTTGCCAACCTGATGGATTGTATTAGCTGAATTAGAATCAGGTTGAAAGAAAGTTTTGTGTGACTAGGTTAAGGTATACCACCACCGTGTAAGAAATGGAAGGTTGCATGTCTATGTTTATCAGGGTATTATTAATCAATCGCTGCACACTTGTGGCTATATGGCTCAAAATCTACAATACTGATGTACATTTGCTCAATTTCAATCATCTTCGAAGATCTTTCTCTTTCAATAATATCATGGCTAAAAATGGGGCAACTTTAAAAAATGTGCTGCTGTGCCAAGTTTTGCATTGGTTTGTACATCTTTCTGTTAGCAGCCTCCAAACACGATACAACGCTTTTGCAGTCAACCTACACACACTAATTAAAAATTAGTATCATGAGCTAAGCAAGAGGAAACGACTGAGGGGAAAATAACACGAAGCTTAACAGAATAACATGTCTACTGGGTTTGTGGAAATACCAAAAAGCCGCAAAAAATAATTATTATAAAAAACATGAGAGCATGGAGAATGAGTAGCCAGTGGCGACTGACAACTGAAACAGTTTTAGTATCTACTGTTTCTATGAAGAAACCACTCAATGAAACGAAAATCTATTGCTCATTAGCAGCTAGCTTAAAAATGAATCTCTTGAAACTCTAATGAGAAGACTTATCATGCAATGCAGGTATAAAAACAGATGTTCACCGATGATATTGTATGAATTGACAGAAGTTCGAAAAGATGAGCTGTTAGATTGCAACGCATTGACTGTCAAGGTTTCATCTTCTTTCTTAAAACTAATGATCCTGAGTTCGGTCATATACGAGGTCATGGGTGAGAACAGTTAAGGAATTGCAAATTAGGACAAAACAGCCGTAGAATGTTTGGTAGTTTTTTATGGTTCTTTAGTTGATATCAAGCAGCAATGGAAATTGCTTTGAAGTTGGATAAATCCTCCCAGATAAGTCAAATGGGGCTGTTCATGACTACAGTATATAGACAAATTCGATAAGATTGAAAAGGGGATACTAAAGCTGTTCACTCCCCAAGGGTGAATGGTTTATCGATAAACAACAATGTCGGCATGAAAAGGAGATAAATTTTAACAGTTTTGAAAATATTCATATGAAGCATAATTACTTTTCCTAAACACTTTGAAAGCAAAAGGTGATTAGAATAGTTATGTAACTCACTACATAAACGAATAGACAGTTATGCTAGAGAAAATAGTCAGCCTCTTCATCTTCACCTGGAAAAACTCTTACCAGTCCTTGGAATGATCAAAGGGATCCATGCATAAGGGTGTACATAAACAACTGTATAGATATAAATCGTATACCAACGTAAATATAAAACTCCATACGACATTTTAGAGTCCCAATGATCAATCAACAAGGACTGATAGCTAACACGCAGAAGAATGAAGTCAAGATATAAAATAAGATGGAGTTACTCACATAGCAGTGGACATTAGAAAATGTTGTATCACTTGTCAAACAATTTTTTTTAAATTCTCTTTATAAGCATAGTCCTTAGCCTATAAACTGTAAAAGGAATAACTGCCACACTATCGATCCTTCTAATTTTCGGTCAAGAAAAAAATCACGGTTTTTGTAAGCGATAAAAATCATGGATACATGAAACGAGTAATGAAAAAACTGGGCTAGTAGAACAGCTGTTCGAATTCTCACAGTTATTGAACAGTAAAGTTTGACAGTAATACAAAATCTGCAAGGAAATAAATTATTGATGCGACAGGGAAATAATCATTAAATCTGCTTGTTCAATAAACATTCCAGTTTTTCCAAAGCGAAAAAAGACTAAAATACTGTTATATAACCATAGGATTGTCTTATTTTTTGATGGTGTTGAGACCGGTATTTGAATGTTTGCTGACGGAAAGACGAACAGTATATAAGTTATGATAAATCATGAAACACCATGGTGACATATGAAACATTGAATAAACAGACTGGCATTGAACAGAGTACGGACAATGCACGGATATGAAAGTCTCAACTGGGTTTCATCAACTTACGCTATATATAGCTCCGCGGTGATATCCGATCCTCTATTAAGGGTCAGGTGTACTGAGCTACATTTTTCTGTCTCCTACTATAGATGTAGTGTTTTGGGGAGATGAAAATCAGACGGTATGATTGTGAACCTTCATCGACTCAGGTGGTTGGGATATCTGTGAGAAGATTTAGGTCAAGAAAAGGTCAGAGGTGACCAGATTACAACATGATATCAGTCCCTGATGTCTTTAACCGTTGATCTATACTATGTGGGGAAATGTAAGACTACCCGGTTGGCGTCCGCATGACGGGATAAATCGTTGGTTCCAGACCCTGCAATATGACTCATAATCGACCTGTGACACAGATGTATGTACACATTATGTTCATCTTAATCATTATGCTAAATTTCATTATTGTCTCATTCCTAGTTGTTATCTTTTCATCACTTTTTACTACTTTCCTCCTCATTTCTTTATCTTTCGTCTTGGCACATTGTCGCTTGATATCCTGATATGATACTGAGTGATGATTGAAGGTGAAATGGAAATTCGGACCGCAGCGGGATTCGATCCAGCGACCACCGGGTTTCCAGCCCGGTGCTCTACCAACTGAGCTACGAGCCCCTGATATGAATTGTGGCAACTTAGGCTGTTACCCAGTAGTGTTAGTTCCAATGTTGATAATGTGTAGCTGCACCCCAAGAAGGAAATAACTACGCAAGTCATCCAATAAGCAATTTCAGTCAATATGCAACTGGAAAAGAAATTGTTCCTAACTGCGAAGTATCGTTCTTGGAACACCGTCATTCTTACCAGTAATTGACGAAACGAACGACATAAAATCTAATCCACAGAAGATTAGTAAATAACATATATTGTTAAGCGATCAAAAGTATAAAAAGGTGGTTATTATTTCTTGTACCTGTAAACCACTAAAAAGATTTTCTATTAGAAATATACTAGAAATTGATAGCAGATATCCTAGTGAAAAAATATTAATCAATAATTTCAATGTGTGATCCCAAAACGCGATGACACCGGCGGTGATAATTAAAGGAACAAATAGCTGCAATTTTTAGTAGATTAAAGAGGAATTTGTCAATGAAATCACTACTAACAAGAGACAAAAGCAGTGAAAACTGAATGTGGGTTGTTCCGAATACCTTAGTAACACATGTACTTGACTGCTCTTACAAATCATAAATGTTGCCACTAGATAGGCAGTAGTCTAATTTGCATTTGGTATATGAATCATAATCTCATTGACTGATATTACAAAATACGGTTCAACTACTGATACAGTTCAAATTATCGCAGTTACGCATAATAGATATTTAGATTACAACTTTGTCATTTTCAAAACATAAGACGAAGTGATTAAAGTGACAGTTAATAAAGACCAACAACTGCCAATGAAGTGGAACCTGGTATCATTGCTTAGTGGCTCAAACTGTCACGCCTCATATCAATACACTGAAGTAAATCTTGAGAACAAGAGAAGAGGAGAGAAACAAAAATAATGATACCTCTAGTCACAAAGGGTATACTAAGACACGAAGAAAAGAAAAAACATACCAATATACAATATCACGTTATAGACAGAAAAAAGTAGGCCTATGTAGTGAAACTCAATAAAAGTGGAGAGAGTAAATGTTTTAGAATGATGCTAGATGACATATACGTGTCACAGGATAGCTCACCATCGGTTCTGATATTCATGCTCGTTAAAAAGTACAAAGCCTTCAACAAAGTAATGTACTTACCGGACAACTCTATCAAGCGACCTTTCAATCGATGGATTTTAATGTTTCCTTCAGACGAAGAAACACGACTAGTGTGAAGCGACGGTGTGTCTGTACCGCAGAATGAAAAGTAAAGACATGATGAACTCATGCCGCATTGGGTCCGAAACCTGTGCTCTTGCTTTCTGTTCCCAAATCCTAATCAGTTATCTGATGAAAATGGCTGCTAGAAAGACCATGTGGAGAAAGTTATTTCCCTTGTGGTAACTAAAGGTAGGTGTTTCCTTTTTCTTGCGGACTGCAGTAATTAGTGATGGAATACAGTCTGAGAGAATCACCTCTGGCTATCGTACTTTGAGTGTAGCTGTGGAACATTGGTTTAGACCTTCTGTTTTCGACCGGTGAGCTAAGACTTCAAACTCCATTCAGGTTACCAAAATATGAGCAGTCAAATAGTATCATCAGCCGTCATACAATAAGTGTGGATTATAGTGTAGTACATGAAGCTGCACGTGGTTGCTGACTTGCATCTGCATTACAACCCAAACGCTAACTAGAATTTTAGTGAGTCTGACGAATGGTTTTGAACTTTCATCCATGCGGTTTCCTCAACTTTTGTAAAATTGGTAGGTCCCATGTTCATATTTCATTCAACTTACAAGTACACAGTAGGCAACTAGAATGTAACTCGTGGTCAGTTGAACTCTTTCTCAAAGCCATCCATTCAATTTACGTAGTTAAGATACAAAACAAAATAAATTAAAAATTCTTTCAACAACAGCATAATGAGAAGGCGAAGATTATCAAAAAAACATGTGATACATTAGCGCTGTACAGTTTGGACAACCTGATCACACATGGACTCATCAAACCACTCATATGAGAATTAACGTAAAGAGTCAATGAAGTCCATAGGAAACATAGAAATAGGAAGGGCAGAGAAAAAACAAAGTCTAAATCGCATCACTCTTGGTGTGAAAATTAGAATCAATACTACCAAGGTATGTTCAACGTGAGTACAGATTGCTCTTGAATACATAGGAGGGTTTGAATTTACGGATGGCAAGTGCTTTAATAAATTTAAGCACTCAGCCCTGACCACTTTTATGTAGTACTTTAAAAGTTGTTTTCATGTCTAACCTGTGATTAGTTTCTAGTATGTGTTTAGCAATAGATGTCACCTACACTTATCGGATCTGTTGAGGTCATTTATTTTTGAAGCCACTTAGGTACATGTTCAACCATCCTTAACTGGATATCACGATTACTTCTCTCTACGTATCTGTCCCACACATACTGATTCAACAGGATAAACCACATCTGGACTGATGACACAAAGGAAGAAGAAACTAATTTACTGACAACAATATTCATACAGAATGACTACCCGTTGAAATTTATCAACAGGTTCAGAAGTTATGCTGCATTGAAAAGTATAGTGTTCCGTTCTTAAGAAAGATGTCTACATCTCATTATCATTTAGAGGTGATCCACATAGCTTTATTGTGAACAAGAGGGTTAGATCAGCGATCTGTAAAACATACTATGAAGCCATGGTCACCATTGCAGCGAAGACTAAGTCCATGTTACAACAAACCAAAGCAACATATAAACGATTGGATCAAATCCCACTGTCTTTATCAACTGACATGCATATGTGGACAGATACGTAGAGAGAAGTAATCGTGATATCCAGTTAAGGATGGTTGAACATGTACCTAAGTGGCTTCAAAAATAAATGACCTCAACAGATCCGATAAGTGTAGGTGACATCTATTGCTAAACACATACTAGAAACTAATCACAGGTTAGACATGAAAACAACTTTTAAAGTACTACATAAAAGTGGTCAGGGCTGAGTGCTTAAATTTATTAAAGCACTTGCCATCCGTAAATTCAAACCCTCCTATGTATTCAAGAGCAATCTGTACTCACGTTGAACATACCTTGGTAGTATTGATTCTAATTTTCACACCAAGAGTGATGCGATTTAGACTTTGTTTTTTTCTCTGCCCTTCCTATTTCTATGTTTCCTATGGACTTCATTGACTCTTTACGTTAATTCTCATATGAGTAGTTTGATGAGTCCATGTGTGATCAGGTTGTCCAAACTGTACAGCGCTAATAATCTTCGTCTTCTCATTACGCTGTTTAACTTTATCAAAATGGACCAGTTGTTTTAAAAAATTCTTACCAAAAATGGTGAACAGTGCCATAGGAATGATATAGACTGTAAATATGTAAATTTTCGCAGGTATTTCACTTCTAGATTTCTGATACGACCAATCTCCTTCATAAATGACGGTTCCCAAGCGTAGAGTTTTAACACCTATAAAAGAGGAGTAAGTTAGAGTATATATATGCAAATGAGATATTTCGGGTGGCGTTTCTATAATCCAAGTACTCAGTTATCTCTTACAGAATTAGAAGCTGATGTTCTGACCTACATATTTCCGGATTAGGAGTTCAGCCCACTAGCAGCTGAGATGAAATGACTAATTTCTAATTATGACTAAGTTGTATTCCATTCATGCGGTTATTTGCAAGTCGGTATCCTTCAAAGCACCCTTACACTTCAATCGGTAAAAACATTATCTGGCTAATAACCTTTCCATTACCTTTGTTGATTGAATATCACATGTTTGATATATGATTAAAAGGTGTATTATCTCAGTCACATCTCTTGCAAATAAATCACTTTATTGCATGAGTTATTCTGGAATTACGAAATATACCCACGTTGCCAGTCAGTAAACATATTGTTCTTTGATATTTACTCACTTTTACTTAAAAACAGTCATCTATAGATCAAAATGACCCAGCTGTATGAAAGTTGTGGCCATAAATTATCAAGTATGGCCAAGCAGTTTGGGGTTCAAATAACTATTCATCATATCAGCGTTTTCGAGGTATCAGAACTTGATGATTACAACATTATTTTATGATTGTCATCGATACTTCTTCATGGAAATGCTTTCTCAAATGAACACCATGGTTGAAAGTATGTTCTGTTCGGTGTGTCAACTAACATAATCATCGTTAGAGTTAGTATAAGAAGTATCAATCTGATTATTTTTATGTGAATCACAGTGGCGCATTCAGAAGAAAAGTGCAACCAAATATTGTTGATAGTAATCGTGAGTGGCATCCTGGTCTTATTTTACATACATTGCTAAGGTGAAACCAAGTGAAATTAGACACAGGAATGAGACAGTAAGATATTTTAACTAAATTTGGCCCTAATCAGACAGTATTTTTATTCACTAAAGTAAGCTATATATATATATATATATATATATATATATATATATATATATATATATATATATATATATATATATATATATATATATATGATTAAAGTTGATCGTTGAGTATTGAGCACTTAAGGTTCGGCAACTACCTCTGTTGCCAGTCTATGATCAATTCGTGTACGGTACAATAAATCTGACAACAAAAGAAAAAGATTAAAAAAAATAGACTTACTCGTATCCCATTCATCAATTCATTGATCAATTTAATCCGACTATCTGCGCTGGAAGACTTCTTCTCCTAAAAAAATTATTTTGTTGTTATGCAATTAAGGGAGGCAAAACAAATGGTGGAAAAAGAATTTATGAGAAAATTCTTGGTTTATCACTTAAAGAAATATTTCCGTTTTGCTCAGAATAAAATATTTACTGGGAAAAAACAAGCTGTTCAATGAATTTGCACCTATTAGTTAGAAACAAGTAGGTGTTTATTTCCTTGTAATGTGCATTTAAGAGATTTCACTACTAATTACCACAAGAGATCACATATGAATATGAAGGTTAGCGTTTATTTTCACTATATCACTCTGAATTAGTTTGTATACGAATAATGAATAGTCAATGGTCTGAAGTTTACTTTCAGTGATCTGCAGGACAGTGTGATTAACGGACTTCACTAAGACGTACAACTTATGAGTGGGATATGGTCTATTCACTGTCTACTTCAATATCAAGAAAAGACAACCAGTCATTTCATTCTCTTCTTTCATCATATTTTCATTTATCTTTGCGTTTAGTTCATTTTTATCTGACCCGCGTAATTTTATTCAAATATTTGAACAAATATTTTATGTACTAGTATCGAAGGCAATTTGATTTATTTGTATTGCAACGCAATTAAAAAAATGGAATACATTTTACATTTTGTGGCTTCTGGTTTTCTCGTTATTCTATTTTAGTCTGTTTGTTAGAAATATGACACAGTGAAACAGTATTATTTTCTGGATAACATTTCGGGGATAATTTATTGTTCATTTTCATATAAGATATCTCCACAACTTTGAAACATGGTTTATATAGCTCTAATTCTCTCTCCTTCCTTGTAATAGGGTCAGTGGAATTTTCCGTATATCTAGAACAGGTGCAGAACCATTCCTGTTGCATGTATCATGTGTTGATTCCAAAAATAAAAAGTAGCTTATCAATCTCTCTCTCCACCCCAACTAAGTTAGTTTTCAATACCGTCGCTCTATCCCACCCTGTTGTGTCCGGTTGCATACATAGCTATAGCCGAGTTAGTCTATAAATTCCTCAGCTTATTGAGATCTACTGATATTGAATTAAGTAAGTTTTTGTCCTGTTATTCTAATTGACCTTGGTCGACCACTTTCACCTATGTAATCGACCCCACTATCATTGAAACGGATTCGGCAAACTGAATTATTTTGCCTGTCTTTTTATCGAAACTTGAACCCAATAATCATCACTTTGAATGCCAGCTTTGTTCACTAGGCTACTGAGTCACATCAAGAAAAACAGGAAAATCACAAATAAAAATCAATAACAAGTTAGTTACTAGCAGTGAAGGCCATAAAAACATACATCTTTAGTGATAAGTAAAGGAAGAAACAAAATGTGACCATCGGAAAAGCTGTATATTTCAGTGTAGGTAACTTGCATTATTTAGGCGACAGATAGATATAGGCTTTCACGTAGATTTATCACTAAAGTGTGACGATAGCCTTGATGAGAAATCATGTTTCAGTTAGGATACTAAAGCATCAAAATCTGCGTCTATATATATTTCATTTGCCCAATGAGAAACATTTACGCTACTATTGACGTGATTGGCAGTACTCGTAAGCAAGATCAAAGTGATCCGAAAAAACTGGATGATGATGCAGTAAGTCTGCGACCCAGCTCATCAGCAGTGCATGAGAATTAACGCAATGGGGACAGTTAAATTTTCCAGATCAACTTCTCAATTCTGAAACTACCAACTTGCAGAGGTGCAATTCACTGCCTAGTGTAAACCTCTCAATACGAGTAAGCACCTCCGATTCAAATGAGAATGGGAGAGAAAATATGATGACGATAATAGCGACTATATAAAGAAACACCATAGCTTAACATCACTTTTCTAGAAATTAAACATTTAAAACTTGGAAATAAATAAGAGCAAAAAATAGAAGTGGGGGATATCATCCTCAGTATTATTTTCAAATTTGTTTATATTTGTTGTAGTCTAAAGGGGGGGACGAAGGGGGTAAGTATCTGCTCATGGCATCAACCCATACCTGCCTTCCTAAGAGGATATGTTTCTCCATTTATCTGTCTTTTAATCTATTTACAGAGAATATCAATTAGCCATGAACATGTATGCATACAGCAGACATTTGTTTAAATCAGGTGTGTACGATAATTGAATTTTGAACCTGAAAAGAAGTCTATCATAAAAATGAACGATTTAATGACTGAGTTACATTCAAATCTGTACAGTGTGCATGTTATAGGAGTGAAATTCGTTTTGAATAGCTATACAGAATCCCATGAACTATTTATAAACTCTCTTATCATACAATTTATCCGTTTCGTTCACTGTCCTCTAGAGCAGACAGACCATATCCTGCTGCTTGACACACACATAAACACAGACAACTGGAATACCCGACATTAAACACATTTTGATAACTTATTCTTCCTTGTTCCTTTCAGGTTTAGTCACAGAGAGAGAGGAGGTGAAACATGCAAGCTATCTAATTGACACGTCTACAAATAAAGATATAAATGAAAACAAATGCAAGGATCACGAGACAGACAACTATAAACAGAAACAGCAATAAATACTTCAAAAATTCCTATTTCTGTGATTTAAATAGTTCGTCAGCGAAGAAGGTCTTCATGTATTATTACTAACGTTACTTAGTCCATTGGGACTAGTGTGAACATCTTCTGTTTCTTCGCATGCGTATTTCTTCCGCGGAACTTTGTTAACTAGGTAGTCAAGGTTAGAAACTGGTAAAAGGTTCCGAACTAGATTGAAACGATGATCTGGATCTGTCCAACTTGCCCAGATAGAAGTGTGAACCGCGAAAATATTGCTGAAAAGTTTGATGTTCGATTTGATGAGCTATGACCATTAGGACAGTTCGATGTGAAGGATAATGTCAGACGTAACTGATAGTTAAAGTAAACTTGAATATGCATGTTCTGCGTAGCTAACAATTTCACAATACACAAAAGACCTATAGACATACTCCAACTAAATATAACAGACAGGTGATAAAAGACACTAAAAAGATGTAACTAAGATATTAAAGTTAGACTGACACTACTGAAATACCGAACGGCTTCAATTTACCATTTGGGATAAAACACCAAGCAGCGACTATGTGAACTGATACTTTGCACGCCTCATATTGAAAGGAAAGTATTGACTCCATGATAGATCAAAATGAACCTGACAATGTTGTGAAATTCTAGAGCAGTGAGCTGGAATCATTCCAAATGAAATCAAATCGATAGCTGGAAATATCTAAGATATTTCCGTTGTATTCATCAAAACACAAACATAATATATCTTAGGATCCAAGAAACGTGCCATCAACAACACAAAAGGGAGAATAGGAAGCACAACGACAGAATTACTAGAAAAGAACTCTTATAAGATACACTCAAACGGGATTCCATTGGTTTCATCTTACTTCCCAGTGATAGATGAAACAAGGAAACTATAACATGGTTGTCACCGTTTCTGGTTTTCAAAGAAATCCAACGGCTTTTGAGCTACTGAGTTGTATGAGTCTCGGACCACTTATGACAGACCAACAAAGGCTAACTCAGGGTAAAGTGTCATGCTTCGATTACATCTCAGTTTTGTCGGGTGAAAAAGGATCTGAATTCGATGGATATTTGAGTCAAGTATTCTTGCGATGACAGGAGTAAAATACTATCCAGCAAATAAACTTGAGTGACTCTAAAGGCTACCCTAGCAAGTGCTGAAAAGATTATTATTATTATTATTATTATTAGTCCCTTGGGTTCCTAGTGGAACATAGGGCTTCAGTAGCACGTCTCCAGTGACCTCTGTTCTCTGAGATCTTTTGAACCTGGTCCCACGACAGCCCACAACCTCTCATTTCCTCCTTGCACGACCTCCTCCATGTCACCCTCAGCTGGGACGTCCAACTCGTCGCTTCCCATGGGGATTCCACTCGAGCAACTGGCCTGACGCGTGATGTCCTCAGTCGGCCTTCTCAGTGCATGGCCAATCCATCTCCACTTCTTCCTGCATATTTGTTGCGTGATAGGTTCTTGGTTGGTTCGTTCCCAGAGTTCCTTGTTGCTTAGTTCTTTGCAAATAGTTAAACTTAATTGGCTATTTCAGTAGTTGCTACAGTGGCCATTAGAGTCGCGCACAAACTTCGATTGTGATAATACATGGAAGGGAAAGAGTCCTTTTCAAAGTTTCTCTAGCGTTGACTACAATCTTACAGTTCACGTACGGTAAATAAATACCTCAACCAAACTCTTAATTTTCTTCAGTGACCATGTAAGGCGTACTTCGACCATAACGCCTCACTGAAAAAAAAATGGAAATCAACCAATCGAATTCCTCTCCTTTTGTTTGAATCCCCCTCCCACTGGACTGATCTGACCTGTCTTTATTCTTTCCCCTAAAATACGTAAAGGCAACACAGATCACACGTCACATGATTACTTTATCTTTTACCCTCTATTTGCCAACGATGATGATATTGTAGCCATAACTGTTGCACTGAAGAACAATTTTTGTATTTCAGGTAGTAGCTCTAAAAGTCATCACAGTAGTAACAGAAATAGCTAATTATATGTCTGTATTTTACGCGAAAACTACTTTTCCAACCGAAAGGAAAAAACAGTTATTTCATCAGGCTACAATTTTCTTGACGGGTGGCTAGCAGTGAAATCTGAGACACGCTTCGTTTCCTTTGCGACTTACATCCCGGTGAGAGGTGGTGTTTCCAGTGAAACTCGAACCCAGCATCCGTCGCTTCATACGCCAAATAGTTATCCGCTAGGCCACCGAGTAACAAGAGTCACTTCTTGTCCAACGGGTACCAGTTTTCATTTATAACTACTACTAATTTCCACGTGATAGGCGAAATATAACTTAATGAATCTCCAGATAATATCCAGGAATCCGAATGGACACCAATATGCCGATGAGTGCAAGTCAATTATATTCAGTATAACAAAGCTCATTTCACTCTTTGTTAAGAAAAGCTTAAGAGGTATTTGTTCCAGAAACATATCTTAGCTACAACCAAAGTCCGTGTTGTTTGGACCATCTATGAGGATATGGATAACAGTAGACGAAAACAAATGTCACACCAATAGCGTGGTCACACTATCATAATCGTAGACATGACCTTGCTGCTGTGATTTTTCGAACGAGTCATAAGAAATGGAAGTATTTTATAAATTTTTATAGTTCTAAACACGTCAACTCGACCATGAAGATAAAATCCCCCCAACTAGCCACCAGTTAAAAACATAGATATTTAAGTGTGAAGACCGAACTGATTAATAAGGAATATAGCACAATATCTTTCACAAGATGATTTGGAAAATAGAGCTTAGTGTTTACCCTAGAACTGTCTCATTCGATTAGGAGCACAATTTACGGATTAAGAAGGAGAAATCGCATTTCATTTTCCTTCACCTTCCAACAAATAATTTATATTTGAATCATCGTTCACTTTTTTTACCTGGACGGTCAGGAAGTAACTAAAGTAGTCTTGTGATGACTCAGTTTAACACTGATTGATATCTACTGCTAGTCCCAAGATTTGTTACTGAAGTGTTGAAAAGTAACCAAGTATGATGAAGTCCCCATAGTAAAATACTAAAGGTTAGGGAACGCCACAAAACTATGATTGTGGGGTGACTGAAGAGAGAATAATAGAGCCTGTTTAGTAGTTAGGGCTCATAATTCAGTTAAGGCAGCACTGAACAGACAACGCGGACGTGTTACGTTTAGAATCCTGCAGTGCTAAAAGTTTTTTTCTGAACTTCAGAACGAAGAAAACCTCTGGTAAGCTAATCAAAGTGTTTGTTGTCAGTGTCAATATGCAAGCCAATAATCAATGAAGCAAGATGCTTCGTTCAACTGTAAACATGACCTTTGAGGCGATGAGATCGACTACGAAAAGCATGACAGAAACATATTTTCACAATCTGTTCTGCGGACTATATTCCGTCACCAAAACAAGATTCCAGGTATGGAAGAGAAATTGTTTTGTCACCCATACACAACAGGTATGCGGTTCTGTAACTTAAATATTCTTAATTCAGTTGGTTTTTCAGAAAATGTCTATGATAGAGAGACATCTTGGCATACTAACATGTAGAGGGAATTTTCATCCCGAAAAGAGGTTTTCATCGAGGACCAATATCAACAAAAGAACTATTTTAGTTGCTATAACTTTTCCCATGGTCATTAAATATAAGCCATCAGAAGGCTTGAGATATTCGACCACCGCTGCCTCCATAGAACAAGCTGCACGTCATGGTGCCGCCACATTAACAGTTCACATGTCAGCTGTAGAGATTTACACAGAAAACGTCATTAACTGTTGTGATTAGACTATCTAAAATAGCTTTACTTTAATAAACTGTTCCAAGTGCCAAGAGGTTGTTGTGACTGAAAGAAAAACTTCTGCAGGCCACTAGTTCAAGTTTTGGTACCTTTTCAAGTTCGGACAATATTTTCAGTCAAGATAGTTAGATGACTTAGTAAAGCAAAGACCAAATCATATAAAAATAAGAAACTTATAAAGGTGTTTAGAATTCTGAGTTTTTTCAATTCACTTTTTAACTTTGTTCATTTAATTTACACCAACTAGAGAAATATGCAAATCATGTCCACCGATTGTGTGATATTAGTGACACTAAAAGTCAAGTTCATTGTGTAAGTTCTTTTAATGACAGTCCTCTCTCTTTCTCTATTCATATCTACGTGAGTATGCAGCCAACAAACTAGCAACCGACTGCGAGTTGAAAGGTTATGAGTAACAATAAAGCTAAAGTAGGGTGAGGCTGAAAAAAGAAAAACTGGGCGTAAAAAATTCACGATTGCAATGTAATTTTACTCAGTATATACGGTCATGTAAAAGATACTCAGTCATCCTGTTACGGCAGCGAAAAATAAGTCGCAACTGAAATCAAGCTTTGTCTAGTTCAGAGTAGAACAATTACTGAGGTGATTTCAATTCAAAAACACGTATTTTGTTAATTCACATAGAGTAGACAGCGTAGTTAACTAGTTCACTAGTTACTAGCCGGTCCTAAGCCCGAATAAAGAAGGAAGGCTGGATATAGGGCTAGCAACCCTACCCCGGAAAACTAACCCGATCCCTAAAGATACCTCAAACCATAAAGAAAATATAAAAGAATAAAAACAAACTTATTCCACGCTGGAATAGGAGACACGAGGTGATGCCAGTAGGTGAAAACGTTCGAGGAGTCAGTCGACCGATGTGTCCTCACCTCTCTCAATGAAAGCAAAAGTAAGCATGGTGACATGGAATGTCTGCACCATGTATGAAGCTGGCTGCCAAGGGCGTCCAGATTGCCAAAGAGATGAGAAGGTATAGCATAGAAGTGCTAGGCTGAGAATATGCGAAATCAGATGGAATGGAAGTAGGCTCTCCAAACTGTCAACTGGAGAGTCAATAATCTACTCCGATATTGTCACTCAAACGACAACCACGGGCACACTGAGTTTTCGAGTGGCTATCATAATGTCCCCAAGATCATCAAAGGCTCTCAGACAATGGGAACCAATCTCCTCCTGATGGATCAGCATCATGACAGCAAGGTTCAACTCAAAAGGAAGGAAAGTCACAATCGTACAATGCTACGCTACTCAACTACAAATAATGCAGATGAAGAGAAGAAGGAGGAATTCTACAGACAAATGCAATCAGTAGTAGACAAGGCCCGGCCCCAGATGGAGACATAAAATTTCATTCTTGTGGGTGACATGAACGCGAAACTGGGAGCGGACAACACAGGAAGTGTACTGATCGTGTATCGAGAAGTACTAAGTGAAATGGACGAGAATGTTGAACTGTTTGCAGACTTCTGCGGATTCAACGATTTGGTGATTGGAGGCACTGTGTAGAAACACAAGATTATTCACAAGGCAGCGACATGGATTTGATTTCACCAGACACCGGGATACACTAAAAATCAGATTGACTTCATCTCAATCTCAAGAAAGTGGAGAGGAACTGAACACAACCTATAAAACACTACATTGGACAAAGAAGTAAAGAAGAGTGCGTGCAAAGACAAAAGACACTTCTACGACACACTGGCAAGTGAAGCAGAACAGGCTGCTGGTAGTAGAGACGTGACAAGACTATCAAATAACCAGGTTACTATTCGGGGTGGGAGAGATCAACACAGATGAAACCAATGAAAGATTGTGAAGGAAACTTCTTTACCAAAGAGGATAAACAAAGGAAACGATGGGCTGACCACTTCGAAAAGCTCTTGAGTTGACCACCACCACCTGCAACCCTTCCAGAAGTACCACCAGCAACCCAGCCACAGAATTACCAGTGAACGCAAGCCCTCCGATGACAGCAGGAGTGAAGCCCTGAACGCCATAAAGCTGCTGAAATCCGAGAAAGCAGCAGGACCAGATGGAATTCCGCCAGAAGCACTGAAAACAGACGCAAGTGGTTCCGAAGTGTTTTATACACTAAAGTATGTGGTGAACTGCATCTTGAAAACAACATCAAAATTCACTGATTACAACTTACTTGATGGAATTTAGATCGACGTGCTACAAGAACGTTAATAGGCAGTAGAAGTAGTAAAACGCCAACACCAGCCAGTACCGAAGGTCCTAACTCTCTCCAAAGCAGCACCATAGAGATTGTTATTTGAAAAGGTCCTGACCATAGGATATTTATAAATGGCATTAACTGAACGAATTGTTGAGCATCAGATGACATAAATTCATAACTTGCCCAGTGGTTGACTCATGTCGAGCTTTATTACTCAATCGTAAACTCTTAAGCGGAAAAAACAAACATTAATAATGATACAGGAATAAGTCTAAAAAACGAAAGATTGGACCGTTTATTCTTGTATACTTTTCAACTAAATCACTTTCCTATCTTGAACAAACCTCATGACTTTACACTGTTCTGGCGCTTTTCAAATCAATTACTAATTTCTTCCAAAATCGGTGTGATATATTCGCAAATTCAGATAATGTCTCTTTTGATAATTTATCACTCACATGTGAATTAACCCATTATCCATTTCAATGAAGATGCATGAGTTTGTTGAGATGGTTTTTATCCACAGAATTATCTCACTAGAACAAATTTCACTCTTAACTTCACTAACACATGAACAGACAGAAATCAGTCCAGCCTGTTCATCATTGGAAAACTTTCCACTATGAGGAACCATTAGTTCCCCCAAGTCTGAAGATGTGCACAGCGGATGAATGCCGAAACTATGAAGTTGAAATGGAGAAGGGCTTCCTGCAGGCTGACTCCAACCATCTAATATGTAATAAAGTCCCTTATTTTCCACTCACTCCTACTATATTATATAATTTCACAATACTACTACAACCAATACAGTGAACTGGAAAAGGCGTATCCCAACCACTTCGATCGATGAAGACATACAACTTCATCACTTGGATGATCTCTTTCACTTAAAACTGCACACTCAACTTCTATATTACTCATGTGGTCACTACGCTACACGTCAGATATTCTGCGGAAACAGCGGTGGAGCACCTGCAACCTTCCTGTGTCACCTAATTTTAATGGCTATTGTTGATAGACATGTACTAGAAGAGAGTGAACCGTAGCCAGCTACACTCGATTCTTAGCAGGTAGTCGGATATCTCGTTGGTCTTACAAGAGGTACAAACTGTATGTTTATATTTGTATGTTTATATACTGAGTGATGATCGAGGGTAGGTGGAAATCTGGACCGCGGCTGGGTTCAAACCAGTGACCAGCGGGTTGCCGATTCGGTGCTCTATCAACTGAGCTATGAGGTCCAACTTTTGACCAGACTTTTATTTCACTCCAATCCCCAAGGCTTTTGCCCGACAACCATTTAAATTCGTGAAGCGTTACTACCACTTGATAGTATTCACACTGGCTGCCTAGTCAGTATGTGTATGTATCCACTTCAAAAATTTGTTGTCGTTGATGTCATATCTATTAATAGGTAATTTACTCACGCATTCCAATACAGAGTATATCTCCACAGTGTGATTCGCTCAATTAATCAAGTATTTTTGTGTATGACAGTCATACAACAAAACAGTTGACGGATATACATAAAAATCTACACACGATTACACAATACTGACTCACTTTCCTATAGACAGCTGCTGTTATTCCTGTTTTTATATCCATACCAAGATTGAATACAACATGAAAATAGCATTGTAGTATAACCGACTGAACACTTGTATCAATAAATATAGCTACAGCATACAAATATCCATGCCACATTGGCTCTGAATGAATATTCTGTAAAAATTTTAAGAGTAACCTGTTTTGAAGGAAATGAGAAAGAAAATCCAGTCGAGGTTATAATAAAACAGATTACAGAGAAGAAATATCAACATTCATTTTTAATGAATTATGAGCACAAACTCAGCACTACCGAATGATATGGGTATTTGCAGAACAATGATACCAATCAGCACTGATACATAAAAAAAATATAGTCAGAAAAGCAAAAGTACTGTTATTGGGTAGTTGCTTCAGAAGGTGGAAGTGGAAATTCCTTCACCACGTGTGGCAATGTCATCACCACTAACTTGTCAAAGAAGCCGGGATGACCATTCATTTCTCATGTAAACCAGTATACAATAACACAGATCTAATGGATATAAGATTATGTGAAAATTTCTAGTGAATTTAGCGCTTATAATGTCACCAAGCATGGTGTTGTAATGTACACGACTAAGTATCAACGCTTGGATGCATAACATTCAAATTCAGACACAGCCGATATATTTTCCAATAAATTGAAGCTATTTCTAAGTGATAATTATAGCTTGATAATCAAGATTACACACAAACCGATTGTGATGTGCTTATTGGGATTCGTCAGCAAGACATGTTTTAAAAACTGGGGTAAGTATCTGCTCAACTGTCCAGACCAATAAAAAGAAGTTGGTCAGCGCTCAGAAGAAGAGATGGCTGTTTTTTACTTCACAGTAAACAGACATTACACATAGTTTATCTACATGATGGTATATTCTTCAAAATGTCAGATGAAAATTTCAAACCGACTTAATGCAAATGTATTTGTGTAAAAATGCATGTTCATGGCTGAAGATAGTGGCATTTATACGAGATTAGATATGAGTCAAGATGAGGAACAGACTAAAGGGTTTGGGTAATTTTTCTTAATTGGTTGGTTGTAAATCGCTATAGTCGTTGTATAGTTCTCTGTTCCCAAGCTGGGTTACTATTCTCTACTAATAAAATGAAATAATTCAGGCTTCCTGGCATTAGATAAAATGCACCTTTTTGCTAAATATGTGGAATTGTTTCGTTTCTGCTACTGTATTATGGCCAAACTCCAACTGAGTTTGTCCACTACTGTTAGCAGTGGTATACCTAATAGAATGTGAAAAAGTCCATTTCTTTGCTCTGCTTCTTTTTAAAAAAATCACAGTTGGAAGCAACAAAGTTATTCGTAGAAAAAGGCATTTAAACATAGAATAGTAGATCTAATGATAACTTTTCTTCAAAATGAATCGATCTCACTGTAAATTCACAAAAGAAGCCATACGTACACATGAGACGAGGAGGACAACCCTCAACTTGCAAATGGACCGTGTATACAAGAACAAAACATACGAGTTAGGTGGAATTACTCCCTGCAGTGAACATATTTAGTTCTATCTCAGTCGCATAAATGTGTAATAATCAAAAACTTAAACGGAGACTGACTGATCGGCAAACACACAAAATAATTATTGTGCTTTTATAACAGAAGCAGAAATGTCATCATTCAAATGTTGAGGCTAAGAGACAAACAAAATTCGATCTCAAGATGGTATTTATCATATGTTCAAACAGGTTAGATAACTACTACTGGAAAGCAGAAAATACTGTTCTGTGGTGTTGTAGGATGCTGAATAGTTGGGTAAGCACCCGAGGTCATTTCATTAGACTCAGTGGATTCAGATGATGTCATATATGACTCAGAATCAGAACCAATGGTGGCAATAATATAGTTCCGTAATGTCTTTTAACTGTATATTGGAATACAGGAGTAATTAAAAACTTTTTGATGCATTTTTGTGACTGTTTATCCTCTTTTGATCATAGTGTAATTTTTAGTCTATCTCTTCTGAGGATCTTCATAATATTATTTTTCTGGGCACAGTTCATCATGTTCATGTTCTACTACGGTAGTGCTTTAATAATAAGTGCAAGTTAATAATTTAAGGGCATGATGCTTGAAGGTAAACATCGGTTGCTGCAAAATTCGAACTGTAAAACTTTCGCCTACCAACCTAGCGTCCTATCAACTGAAGACCATACATTAGGAACAGTCTGACCAAGAGTAAATCAATAAATCTACAAAAGCATTCCTCGGATATACGAACTTAAAAGTCATTTCTTAATTAGATCACTATTATTCGGCTTAAAACACCAACGAATAAACAAAATGGCAGAATATGTTTATGATTTTGGAAACACATTTCTATACTTCATAAAAAAGAATGCTGGCTAAAATATTGTAAATGACACAGTTGAAAATACACCACAACGTCACAGATACCCTAACTAGTTGTCGTTATTTAAGGTTTGACAACTTTATCATTAGAAGTGTATTTATTCTCTACTCAGTTGTGGCTAGTTTCCTTGTTCATTTTAGCTTCTATCCTTATGTCGATTTCCTCTGCATGTGGTGTTGTGGTATGTGTCCAGTTGAAGGGATCCACTATCATGAAGAGACGAACATTCTTTGCTTCTATGTTTGTGAATTTTCCTGTCTTTGCCTTATGAGACTTCGTCTCTTCAGGTTAGACTATTTGCAATAAGAGAGATTAATATGTAAAAAATAAAATGAATACACCTAGAAATAGTGGAGAATTTGTGTAGCTTAGGTGGATGGCCTTGGTTGTATTGTGTTCTCTGAGCTGGGTTGAATACACCTCGAAAACCATTCAAGTGTCTAACCACTTATTTGACAACAAAGCTATTGTGCAGAGGTGATCAATAGTACCTACCTCAGATTGAACCAGAAAACTAGTACTTGGAAGTCAAATTTCAAGAAATCAGTCATAAGTACCCTTCTAAACTGTTTGACGCAAAATGGATTTATAAAACCCTGAGATATTCGATTAGTTTATTTTGGGTCAGTGCAGACAAGTTTTGAAGCATAGTCCTCATCTTGACGAGTATGAAACGCATGTCAAACATGCTCAAGTTCTTTCTCAACACCTTGTCAACTTCGTTACCCAAAAGAACAACTGTCCCGGCACTTTAAGTTAACCAGAAGCTTCTTAGGGCGGCGGTCATTTTCTGGAAAACCTAAGATAAAGGGAGTCACCTCTACAATACAATATAATTTGTCTTTACATCTGACTCAGTTAGTGTTATCATTGCTCATTATGAGCTTATTTGTTCAGGTTGTTTGCAGGTGATGAGGAACCAGTGAGATAAAACCATTTCACCCTATTATTTAAGTTTCAAATATCACTGTATATAAAAGAAAGGTATACAAGAATTGGTTCAGAGTATAAAAATAGAAACAACTCACTTTAATAGTGCAGGATTTACAAATACTAAAATATCATAAGTCAATTTTAGAAATGCTGACCATGCCAATGTTTTCCCATAGGTGGCAAACAGTGCACCTAAAAGACCAAATCTACTTTTATGGACACAAGTGAAAGGGGAACAATTAGCAGATTTCGATGATGATGATGATGATGATGGTTTCACAAGTACATCGAATTCAACTGAACTTCTTAAGCCATTCGATTTAACTGCAGGCAGAGGAATATTTTGTTCTGTAGGCTGACTATCAGTGTGTTCACCTGCATTATTGTTCTTCATCAGTACTGTTTTCTTTTTCATGCTTAACTCGGACTGAAAAATATCAATTCACATGAAAGAATAATAATTTGGGATGGGTAAGAACTGTTTTAATAGGGGGAATACGTTTTTAAAAAAACTATAAATAAATAGAAATGGTCTAAGTTAAATGAAGTAGGAGATCTAGATGACATGACAGGAATTCTTGAAGATATAACCCATGGACTGAAATTATATGATGCTTCCAGTAATATAAAAACAGACATTTAGGATGCAACATAAGTGTAACAAGTGTTTTAATTTTCTAGGTCTGTCCATCAGAAAGACAGATTGTGCCACAATCGACAGAGACACCTATTATATAAGCACTGTTGAACGGAATATTACTTAAATTGTAACAGTTCCTGACAATTGAAAAGAAAAGGACAACAAGTTAGGTTGCTATTTGACGAAATAAAAAGAGTACTACTTCGAAATTAACTCTATGATAACTTGTCATTTAAGCGTATTTATTTGAGAATGGTTACTCAAAGAAGCTCATCAATAAAAATAGTAGACGATGCAGCAGCGAAGAGAATGTCCCCAAAGTCGATAAAAAGCCCAAATTTATCCAGATAGCTTTCAAAGGAGATGATATTCCAGATCAAACGAATAAGAGATCAGAACTAACTCGGCTGATAAGCTCGTTCCAGTGCATACCACTATTTTTGAATTTTCTTAGTCGAAAATCTGTGGAGTCATAGTTAGTTGAATTGACCACTCGGCTTGCAAGCAACGAATCCTGGGTCAAGACTCCAGCTAACAGCACTTAAAAGGAAGTATATTAAAGGAACAGAATGACTATTCGTTTATTTTTTGAACATATTCTGGAAAGTCTGGCGCTGGATGGTACTAAACCATTCACAAACGCAACCACTAGACATTTAATTCATTCAGGACATAAAAAGGATCCATCAGCTTTCTTTATAATTATCAATATTGAACAAAACCCATCCTCACTTGGTCAATAGACGTCAATCAGTGCTAAACTATTAGGACTAGATGGATACATCAGTTACCCTCTGAAGACCGACTTTTTTACATGATCTAGTCCAACAGGGGGTTAGTTATGGGTTAAAGGTCTTAGTGGTCAAGTCTGTGAACACCAGTGTCCTCATGCTTGTAGATACTCCTCAGTGATGAGTGCCGGCGAGGAACCAAACACAGGTCAAGGATTTCATGTTGTTTGACTCCCACCACTGAATACTGATCCTACTTTTGCTAAATGGAACTGACTGCAACCAAGTAATTTCATGTTACCATTTGCGTACTGTGATTAAACTGACTTTGCACTGTTAAAAATATTTTGACCGCTATCCAATCCATTTTTCGATGCGCGTAACCAACTGTCATTACTCTGCTTACTTCTTTTTCACTTAACATATTTCCTGTGTGTTCTAACATAAGGCTCATCAATTTTTTCGCTACATATTGCTGAGTTATAAGTTTTGCTGTAAACCATTCACAGAAAATTCTTTGCTTCACAATTACTTATAATTCGATAACATTTCTCCTTGTCACCTATAACGTTCATATCATAATTTGTCATCCCGTTCCCCCTTCATCAGACTTCACATTTCTTGTTTGGTCTTATTCCACAACGAAAATGTATGCTATGATGTAATATACGAGTAAAACTTGGTCAGTGGTAGAATGTAATTCCATAAACTAACTAAAATAGAGTTATGTTATGATCTCAATAATGCAAAGTATATTTCAGGTTGTTAGCAGTTGAATAGAACCCTGGAAATAAAATAGGTTAGTTATATTACTGCAAACCTGGTGCTTCTTTCTTCAATAAAAATTATTAAGGAGACAGGTAGTAAAGAGTTTAATTATTCTGTTTCAAGATGGAGTCGAAAGGCATAAGAACCTTCCTTCTTTTAAGTAATCCACCACAACGTTAAATGCACGACCTAATTGGAGTCAAAAGATCTTTTCCACTTGGGGCTTAAGTCCCGAACCGATACCTCAAGGTTTCAATAAGCCCACCACTCCCAACCGGTATATTATTAAAATTTCAATAAGGTGAATATAGTGCATGCAATGTGGCGTTAATCTAAAGAGTAGACTAACTTAGAATTTATTTTCAGGCTGCCTTCCTAACCATCTATCATTAGCTGCTTTAATAATAAAAAGTGAGTACATTCTATGTTCATAGAGTCACCGGTTCACGTTTCTCTCTCTCTCTCTCTCTTCCTCTCCTACAATTTTGTGCCAGGTGAGTAGACTACGACCAGCAAATTTATCAAAACTTTTTCACTATTTTCCTTGCAGTGACCTACTTAAAAACTAGCTACATAAATAAACCATGCCTGTATATCCTTTTATAATGTAAATACTCACCATACACACTTATACTAAACTGAATCTCATAGCTGACATCAGTCAGCGAAATGGTGAATTATAGATGAAGAATGATATTCATATTGAATAAGCATTATGTTCTACTGATAATATGATATAACACAAGAGAATTACGAGTGCAAACAGATATATCAGCAACTACGTAAAACTTCATGTGTTAATTCAATAGTTACACGATTGTTATGAAAACTAGCACTGGACTCAATTACCAGACAGATTAGAGTGTGATAGCATGACTGACTCACTGGTAGCCCTGAATAAAAATCTTACACCTCTAAATAGCGTGTTACTTACTTGTCAGGAAGTGGTGTATAATACTACTACTACCACTACTACTGCTGATAATAATAATAATAATCAAAATCACTAAGTTACAGACGTCTTAATGGCCGTGACCCCATGAACTGATTTGCTCACCGGAGGGTATTTGGCTGATGGCATAGTCTCATTCGATGGAAACATAAAAAAATGTAATCTTTTGAGCCCCTTGAGAATACATCTGCATATGTTTCTCACCTGCGGAATGTAAGCCGAGAGACTTGGTTATTGAAAGCGCGAGAAATGAGGATGCATTTATTTTACGAAAAGCGGCTCTGTAGCATTCCTCACATATGGTGGAACGACCACATAAGGTTAGGCGTAGATCACTCGACAAAGAAGATAAATTAGCCGAAAAACTTATAAACTGAGCCGAAACCGAAACCCAGTCATTAACCCTGAGCGTAGTTGTGAAGTAGGTAATGAGCCATATATACTGTGTGATAGCCAATGATACTTACTGTCTGGCTGCCTAAACCTTGGTAGATGGAGCGGCATTCGAGCCCACGGCACACTGCTTGAAAGCCGACTCCCAAAACCAATGGGCTACAACTCTAAGTCATAAACTTACAACGACTAGGGCAGCTTGGACATTTTTGTACATGTTGATCAACAGCCAACCTTGATGCTAGCCAAAATAGGATTACTTTGTAAGAAAGCTACGAATGACGAGATCAAGAGGTGACACCAGTTGATGAAGTCTCTGAATGTTGAGTTAAGGGATGTATGCAAATGTAGACTGCCAGACTGGAGTCCCCAAGATGCCAGGAACCAATAGTTGGAGATTTTTGATGATATGGCTCAAAATGAATCATGACAGAGGTATATACACTTTTAATCATCTTAGAATTGTGGAGTATTTTCGTTAGTCTTTATTTATTACCTCCCTCTACTCCCATAAACTATTGCTTAGTTTAATGCCGTTCTTGTTCTACAAACTTTATCTTGACAGGGTGATGTGAAGTGTAGAAAATATAATCAGTGCAGGTTTTTACATTGATTTGTCTATCAGCGAACATGGAGAAAGGTATCTACTGAAATTACCACTAACAGATAGTTGAAAACTGTTGAACAAATTGTACAGTGGATCAAATGAAGGAATAAACATAACCTATGATGAGAACTACTTTGAAGTTGATCAAGTTTATACCAAACTCGCGAGAGAATAGTAGTTGACTTCCCGAAGTTCTGAAAAAAAACCGTTACATATGAGAACAGTGAAGTCAAATTAGTAAACATGTACTAACTGATGACATCGTATGAAGGTTGTGCTACTTCACGTAAGGACAGAAGTTGTAAAGTGTGAATGATAAGGACTTAACCCAATGGCTTAATGGTAAATTTATCACAGGGTTTGACAATTCTCGTCTTGATTTTACGTAAGGCTATGGATCCACAATGTTGAGGAGTCGAAAACTGGGACAAAGGGCATGTCTAGTACTCGCTTATTTCCAAAAGTAACCTTACTGATATCATTTCATCATGTAGTACTGATCTGAAAGTATAAAGATACATCATAATACATTACCATATTACGCATGAAACTAACTTACATTCTCGTTTATCGGTGTGAAAACCATCGAATCACTCTGACTTTCAGACAGTTCAGGAATGAATTCAGGCTTTGCACCAACACGCACAGACCGCCTTGCAGACGATTCTTTTTCATGACCTACTTACAACAGACGGGAAAATGAAGTAAATTTTGGCGCTAAATAAAATTTCCAAAACGCACAATCTTTTGTTAGCATAAGTTTTGTGAAAAATGCTACATGCATATGCAGAGAATGACTTAAGTTTTGAAAAAGCTTGAATTTGAGATAGATATGGTTCAGCAGTCTGTGGATTGCAAAAGCTGGAGATGCGACTATTCATTAGTATTGTGTTCTTTACTTCAACAGAAACTCAATAGAATGTGGGCATCGAAAAATGCTTAACGCAGATTTAGATAGGGATATTATGCATATAAAAAAGAAAGCCAAGCGGTAAAGCGTAGCAATGTAACTGGAAAAAGAAGAAAGGGTTGTCGAAAGTTTAGGAGGCTGATTACTTTTCACAAGTGTAAAACCCAAAGGAATTGCAGCATGATCGTCACAGCCTTTCTCACTGAGATATATTTGACATTGCTTCAAACCACTCAGCTATACAATCGCTGGCACCTTATTAAAGGAGTTGTGATATATCAAATGTGCTAGCTCATTACAACTCTGCCTTATCCATTGTGCTACATCGTGCACTGACCATCCTTCGCAGTTCGTGTTCACCAGTTAGAGCGCTCCTAGCAAACAGTGAACGGAACAGAAGTATCTGAAACAACATAGGAAGGATCTGCTCAATTCACAGATGTTACGATCGCAAAATGATTACATCTAGCTAATAAAGATACTCATCATCTCCAAGAGCTCACCATAAAGCCTGAAAGTTTACCAGATACTGTTGGCATCAGTGAGACGAATCCTAGGAAGACAATAGTCGTAGAAAGCAAAAAATCATCCGACACTATCAATACAGAGATATGTAAAGGTTGGCAGACCGCCTAGTCGTAGAAACAAGAAAGACTGAAGAAATAAAACATCCTGGCAGTTACGTAGCACTGGATTAGTGAAAAAGTCATGTGGCAACAAATGGAGGGACATTTATTCTTACCTTCTGTTTAAATTTCCATGACCAAACTTAAGTTGGATATTAGATAATTAGACGAGAACCAGCAAAAGTTTTACGATAAAATTGAGAAGACAAAAGACCTGAACAAAAACTTATTTTAACCAGTCAGTTGATCAGCTAACAAAGTCTCATTAGATTTAACCTTTAAATATCAAAATCTCGTACAACATGGTACAGGTTTATAAACAATACAATTCCGATTACAATCAGTGCACGTTTAACTCCTCGGATTCAGAGGACGGGCGTGTTATACAGTAATAAGTGGAAACACGGAAGTTTGATTACAAGTGGATTTATAAGTAGTCATAGAAATGAAATGAGAATACGGTTGAATAGATGTTAATTTAGGAAATGGGTAAAATAGGAGATTTGTTTTCACCTAATAGTACAACTTTTTGTACAAATTAAATCAGTTTCTGGCAAGTTCATGGCCCAAATCATATGAAACTTTTTGTTTTTTGGTTATTATCAGCATAGGACCTGGTACTAGTGAGTGTCTTTTGAAGGGTCCGAAATTCACCATATCAAATAAAAGGTAGCGAGATAAAAGATCTAGAAACTGGAAAACATGTAATCATCAGAAGACGTAGGAAGAGATTAAGGATAAAATAAATAGCAAAAGGTGATAAAGTAGTTAAAATGAAGATTACATGTGGATATACCTGGGCCATCTTGCATGTTATCCACCAGCTAGTTTCGATTCTCTTGAAGACTCTCGCAAGGAAGCGTGCAGTTTGTTCGATGGTTTAAACTAGTAACAGGATTCAGGCCCTGTTATCACTTCATAGTTTGGTCACTGTCGGGTTACTTCCAACCTAATCCTATACCGGGTAACATGGTGTGCGGAGGTAGGTGGTGACTCAACACATACGCAAGCCACCTGAGTCAATGAAGATTTACAGTTACATTGGTTGACTTACCGGCTTTACGTCTAACCTCTATTTTGCTTGCTTGGTTGTTCCATCAAACGCAGTTGATGTTAGGACGACAAAGACAATCAAATACATGAAACCTTCCCAGCTAATATACAATATGCTTTTTTTCTTCGTCGGTAAAACAAAGTTACACCGAAACAGTCTATTCCAGGTAGGTGGGATGTAAATTGAATACAAACTGACAGGCTAACACATGTTTATATAATTGCCTGTTACGGTGACACGCTGAAGGAAGGAATTTGAAGATTATCGTTCAAGTATCTAAACGTATATAGTTAGGTTATATCAAAGATTTATTATAATATCTGGTGGTTTTCACTGAAGAACGGAGTGAGCTTCGTATCCTAAAGTCAACTCTTTGATAGCAATCATATTTACGATATTATTCCGTCTAACCAATTACTTAATTAGTAATTAGTGAATTCGTAGAGTAATCATAAAAAGAAGTGTT